>CM046038.1:3502050-3609550 GCA_025215565.1 Flaveria ramosissima | reverse complement strand
ATATATATATATATATATATATATATATACGTATATATATATATATATACGTATATATATATTACCTACGTATATTATATATATATATATATATATATCTTATATATCATCCGTTCTCTAATCTATCCCCTCTCTCTATCTCTCTCTCTCTCTCTCTCTGTCTCTCCCTTCTGTGCTTGGGCCGTGGTGGTTTTTCCGGTCTACTCTCTCTCATCTCTCTCTCATCTCTCTCTCTCTCTCCTCTCTATCTCTCTCCTCTCTCTCTCTCTCTCTCTCTCTCTCTCTCTCTATCTCTATCTATCTCTCCTCTCTCTCTCTCTCCTCTCTCTCTCTCATCTCTCTCTCTCTCTATCTCTCCCCGTATCTCTCTCTCTAGCTCTTTCTCTCTCCGTCTCTCTCTCATCTCTCTATCCGTCGCTCTCTCTCTCTCTCCGTATCTCTCTCTCTCTCTCTCTCTCTCTCTCCTCTCTCTCTCTCTCCGTCTCTCTCTCTCTCTCGTCTCTCTATCTCTATCCGTCTCTCTCTCCCTCTCTACGTCTCCCTCTCCATATATCTCTCTCTATCCGTCTCCCTCTCTCCCGCTATATATCTCCGTCTCTCTCTCTCTCCTTCTCTCTCTTCTCTCTCTATCTTCCTCTCTCTCTCTCCTCTCTCTCTCTCCTCTCTCTCTCTCTCTCTCTCTCTCTCTCTCTCTCGCTCTCCTCTCCTCTCCTCGCTCTCTCTCTCTCTCCTCTCTCTCTCTTCTCTCTCTCTCTCGCTCTCTCCTCTCTCCCGTCTCTCTACTCCTCTCTCTCTCTCTCCGTCGCTCTCTCTCTCTCTCTCTCGTCTCTCTCTCTCTCTCTCTCTCCGTCTCTCCTCTCTCTCCTCTATCTCTCTCTCTCGTCTCTCTCTCTCCGTCTCTCTCTCTCTCCGTCTCTCTCTCTCTCTCTCCGTCTCTCCTCTCTCTCCGTTCTCTCTCTCTCTCTCTCTCTCCTCTCCTCTCTCTCTCTTCTCTCTCTCTCTCCTCTCTCTCTCTCTCTCTCTCTCTCTCTCTCTCTCTATCTCTCTCCTCCGTCTCTCTCTCCTCTCTCTCTCTCTCTCTCTCCTCTCTCTCCGTCTCTCTCTCTCCGTCTCTCTCTCCGTCCCTCTCTCTCTCCGTCTCTCTCTCTCCCTCTCGCTCTCTCTCTTATCTCTCTCTCCCTCTCTCTCTCTCTCGTCTCTCTCTCTTCCCTCTCTCTCTCTCTCCGTCTCTCTCTTCCCCTCTGTCTCTCTCTCATCTATCTCTATATCTCTCTCTCTATCTATCTCTATGTATCTATCCTCTATCCGTATATATATATCTATACGTATATATATCTATACCGTATATATATAAGTATATACGTATATCTGTCTCTCTCCCTCTCTCTCTCTCTCTCTCCGTCTCAATGTGTATATCTCTCTATCTCTCTCTATCTCTTATCTCATCCGTCTCTCTCTCTCTCCCATATCTCCGTCTCTATCTACGTCTCTCTCGACGTGTCTCTATATATACTTATACTCTACGTATATATATATATCGTATATATATATACGTATATATACGTATACGTATATGTATATACGTATATATAATATACGTAATACTATATATAACGTATATAGATACGTATATATATACGTATATACGTATATATACGTATATATATATACGTATATATATATACGTATACGTATATATACGTATATATATATACGTATATATACATATACGTATATATATATACGTATATATACGTATACGTATATATATACGTATAATATATATATATCTATATATATATATATATATACATATCTATCTATATATATATAAGATATATATACACGTATATCGTATATATATACGTATATAATATACGTATATATACGTATATATATATACGTATATATATACGTATATATATATACGTATATATCTATGTATATATATATCTATACGTATATATATATATACGTATATTATATACGTATATATATATACGTATACGTATAATATATACATATATATATTTATATATTATATACCATATATATAACGTATACGTATATATATATATATATACGTATATATATAACGTAATATATATGTATATATATATATACGTATATATATACTATATATATATAATACCGTATATATATATATACGTATATATAAATATACGTATATATATATATCGTATATATATATATATCCGTATATATATATATACGTATATATATATACGTATATATAATATACGACTATTCTATATATATACGTATATATATATATCTATTCTCTCTCTATCTCTCTCCCTCCGTCTATCTCTCACGTCTATATCTCTCTTCTATATCCGTATCTAATATACGTATTATATCCTACGTATATATATCTCTACCGTCTCTATATCTCTACGTCTCTATAATATACGTATCTCTCTATACGTCTCTATCTATCTATACGTATATCTCTATATACGTATATATATATATACGTATATATATATATACGTATATATATATACGTAATATATATCTAATATCTCTACTCTCTATCTATATATATATCTATCGTATATCTATATCTCGTCTATATCTATCTATATATACGTAATCTCTCTACGTCTATATCTCTTACGTCTATATCTATATATCTCCTTCTCCCCTATCTCTCTCCGTATATCTCTATATATATTAATATCCTATATAGATCTATATATATCTACGTATACATATATGTATACGTATTCTATATATCTCTATATTCTATATATATATCTATACTATATATCCGTATATATATATACGTACATATATATCTCTACGTCTATCTCTATCTACTCCTCTATCTCTCTCACTCTCCGTCTCTATCTCTCTCTCTCTCTCTATCCTATATATCTCCGTCTCTCTCTCTACGTATCTCTATCTCTCTCTCTCTCTCTCTACGTCTCTCTATCTCCGTATCTATCTCTACTCTCCTATCTATCTTATCTCCTCCTATCTCTCTATCTCTACTCTTCTCTATCTCTATATATATCTATCTCTCTTACGCTCTATCTCTCCGTCTATATCTATCATACCTACTATCTATATTATCCAAGTCTATATACTATACTATTCTATATATACGTATATCTATAGCGATCTATCTCTCTATACTCTATCTATATATTATATATACGTATAATATATATTTATTATATATATATCTACGTATTATATATACGTCTCTCTATATATACGTATATATATATATATATACGTATATATATATACTTCTATCTATTATACTATAAATATCTATATATCCGTCATCTATCTCTCTATCTATACGTCTCTATCTCTCTACTCTCCTTACTCTCTCTCTTCTCTTATCTCCTCTCTCTCTCTATCTATCCTCTCTCTCTCTCCGTCTCTCTCTCTATATCTATCTCTCTCTCTCTACGTCTCTCTTCTCTCTTACTCTCTCTCCGTCCCTCTCTCCCTCTCTCTATCTCCCTCTCTCCGTCTCCCTACATCTCTATCTCTATCTCTCTATACCTCTCTCTCTCCCAGCTCTCTATCTCCGTCTCTCTCTCTCTCCGTCTCTCTCTCTCTCTCTCCTCTCTCCTCTCCCTCTCTCTCTCTCTGTCTCTTCTTCTCTCTCTCGCTCTCTCTCTCCGTTCTCTCTCTCTCTCTCTCTCCTCTCCTCTCTATACTCCGTCTCTATCTCTGTCTCTCTATCATCTATCCGTCTATATCTACGTATCTAGATATCTCTCGCGTCTATCTCTATCCGATCTCGTATCTATCCTCTTCATATCTACATATCTCCTCCGTCTCTATCTCCATCTATCTCTATCCGTCTATATATCTCCATATCTCCTATCTCTCCTCCGTCTCTCTCTCATCCTCTCTCTCTCTCTCTCTACTCTCTCTCTTCTCTCTCCCTCTCATCTTCCTCTCTCCTCTCTCTCTCCCTCTCTCTCTCTCTCTCCGTCTCTCTCCTCTCTTCTCTCTATCCGTCTCTCTCTCTCTCTCTCTCTCCCTCTTCTCTCATCTCTCTCTCTCCTCTCTCTCTCTCTCTCTCTCCCTACTCTCCGTCTCTCCTCTCTCCGTCTCTCTCTTCCGTCTCTTATCTCCGTCTCTCCGTCTCTCTGTCTCTCTCCTCTCTCCTCATCTCCTCTCTCTCCGTCTCTCTGTCTCTCTCTTCTCTCTCCGTCTCTACTCTCCACCTCTATCCGTCTCTATATCCGTCTATATACGTGTTATATATACGTCTATACATATACGTATATATATATATATACGTATAATATATACGTATATATATATATACGTATATGTATATACGTATATATATATACGTATATATAAACGTATATATATACGTATATATATATACGTATAATACGTATATATACGTATATATATACGTATACGTATATATACGTATTATATACGTATATATACGTATACGTATATATATACGTATATATATATATATATCATAGTCTATATTATTATATAATTTATATATATATAATAATATATATAATATATCTATATATATATATTATATATAATATATCTATATATAAT
Source organism: Flaveria ramosissima (assembly GCA_025215565.1). Classification (NCBI taxonomy): domain Eukaryota; kingdom Viridiplantae; phylum Streptophyta; class Magnoliopsida; order Asterales; family Asteraceae; genus Flaveria; species Flaveria ramosissima. The sequence goes on along the minus strand of CM046038.1, from coordinate 3,604,966 downwards.
ATACACAACGTATCTACGTATATACGTATATATACGATATATATAATCTATATATATATATTCATATATATAATATATTATATCTATACGTATATATATACGTATACGTATATATACGTATATATATACGTATTATACGTCTAACGTATATATATACGTATATCTTATATATCTATATATATAATATATACTCTATATATCTTCTTAATATATATATAATATAGATATAGTCATCTGTATCACCTATATATCTCTCTATATCTCTCCTCTATTCTCTCTCTCTCTCTCTCCCTCTGTCTTCTCTCTCTCTACTCTATCTCTCCCTCTCTATCTATCTCTCTCTCTCTATCTCTATACTCTCAATCTCTCTCTCTCTCTACTCTCTCTCTCTATCCTCACTCTTATTATCTCTCCTCTCTCTCTCTCCTCTCCCCAGTCTCTCTCTATCTCTCTATCTCTCTCTCTCTCTCCTCTCTCCCTCTGTCTCTCTCTCTCTCTCTCTCTCTCTTCTCTTCTCTCTCTCCTCTCTATCTCTCTCTTCCTCCTCTCTCTCTCTCTCTCTCTCCTCTCTCTTCCGTCTCCGTCTCTCTCCGTCTCTCTCGTGTCTCATCTCTCCTACCTCTGTCTCTCTCTCTTCTCTCCTCTCTCTCTCCCCTCTCTCTCTCCTCCGTCTCTCTCTCCTCTCGCTCTCTCTCTCTCTCTCTCCTCTCTCTCTCTCTCTCCTCTCTCTCTCCTCTCTCTCTCTACGTCTTCTCTCCGTCTCCGTATATATACGTATCTCTCCGTGTATATATATACGTCTTCTATTATATCTCTCTCTATAGTACATATGTATCTATATCATCTCTCTATATCTACCCCTATGTCTATCTATCTCTCTATCTATCTCTCTATCTATCTCTCTCTATCCTCTCTCTCTCTCTTCCTCTCTCTTCTCTCTCTCTCTCTCTCTCTCTCTCTCTCCCTCTGTCTCATCTCTCTCTCTCTCCTCTCTCTCTCTCTCCTCTCTCCCTCTGTCTCTGTCTCTCTCTCTCCTCCTCTCTCTCTCTGTCTCTCTCTCTCTCTCACCTCCTTGCTTGTTACCATTAGCTTTAATCATTATATATATATCTATATATATCTATATATATATATCTGTTATTTTTATTTTAAACCCCATACTTTTACATCTTTTACAATCTAACCCCTAAATTTTGTCACTTTCAACTTTCTTTCCATATACATTTCATATTTTACCTTTTTTCGTTTTACATCTCGGTTTAATTTTTAAAAGTTAACACGTCGTAACACGTGTGGTTCATCGTGCGGGGTACTAGATCCACTTAATTATTGTGTTTGATATTTTGTGTTTTTACGTATAATTTCCGCTCGGTTTTTATTTATTTATTTTCTGATACGAGCTTTTACGGTGTTAGTGGTCGCTGAGGGTGACGTGACATTGGTGCTACTTTGCACGGTTTTACGCACCCATCGCAACGCGATGGGGCTTAATACTAGTTATATATAAAAATCAATAATAATCTTATGTCAAACAATTTAGTTAATCGTCCAACACCCGCTAAACCTATTAAAATCCAAAAAACTATATAAAAAATAAATATACCCAAAATCCGGTTCGTCCGGTCCGATGACTACAAAACGAGTCAATGCTACTATGTTCGCTTAAACCTCCGATTTCCAGTCGGGCCGGCATTTTGTATGTTTCTTTTAGAAAACAAAATGACAATGGTAGCAATCATTACTCAGATTTGAAATCACATAGACAGCATATACAAATGAAGCTTGTGTTCTACATTACAAAATATTATTTAGGCATGTATTAACAAACACACTAAGAGCAGATTAAGATCCAAAGAAATACAACACCTAATTTGAACTAAAATTATTCAACCAAAATAGAGAAACATTGTTGTTAGACTCAACGTAGTGGGGATTGGGGGGGCGCCAATTGTGGTGATTTGGCAAGAAAGGGTGGCGCCAAAACCACTACATGAATGTTAAAATTGGGACTCCAAGGGTGTCACGCCAACCCATTCACGGGCGTGATTTACCCTAAACCAAACACACACATTAACTTCAATTCATCCATGACTTCAACTTAATTTTCTCTCTCTCTCAATCTTCTTCAACCTTCATTATACTTGTTTCTCTTATACACAACAATCACCCTAAAAGCTTTTAGATTTTTTATCATGTCATTAATTTTGTCTTCAAATGGGTGGTTCTTGCCACTACCATGGCTGCCAGAACCGCCATTTTCATCGCCTTCTGCCTCCAAAGCAACCTGTCACCGCCGCCACCACCACCTTAGTCACCATTCAATTCACCGTCATTCACGACCCAAGACCCTGCATCTCTTCAAGTTTGTCTTTCTTTCTCTCAGTTCTCGTGGGTCAATGTGAAAATTAAAATTTTCTTTCCTTGGAATTTGGATTTTGATGCACATCGGAAGAAGATGAAGTAAGTAAGGTTTGATGAGAATGTGAGGGGAAATAAGAAAAAAAACAGAAAGATGAAGTAGGTAAGGTTTGTTGAAGATGCGATGGTAAAGTAGAAATGGAAGAGATGAGACAAGGTTGCGCAGCCAGGACGTCGGCAAATGTCCAAACCGACGGGTTACGACAACCAAACCTCTCCACGACTCTCTCTATAGATCTGATGAGTGCGTAAACGGAGGCCACCTGTGGCATACAACCACCACACATTAACCTATATGTTATTATCTGTAAATAAAGGTAAATACCAGAGCCTTTTGTGGAGAAGATGAAATATGGCACAACCACTAATAAAGCAAAAAATGCTAGGTACCAAATAGAAGAAAAAAAGTAATGAACCGTTGGTCCAATCAGACATATACACGCATGGTAGGGGTCGAATCAGACCAAAGCACCACTGTCTCCTTATAGCAGTATAGCACACAGGAAAAGGCACTGGTGGAGAAGGTTAAAGACTAACACGTGTAACCAAAATGCCACGTAGAAGATTGCCTACAATGACAACACTGTTCATTCCGTTCTCTTATTAACATATAAGTTAATTATTAATAAAATAATTGAGTAATAATTGTATTTAGTTAAAACCACTACACTTAATGTAAAATTAGTTTTAGTGAAATTAATTGTGATGACATGGCATCTACGTGACATTTTAACTTAAAATATAGTTAAACCACTACACATAGTCTAAGAGCAAACTAACGCCCAAAAAAACACAGTTATTGATTCAATCTACAACTGTTCACCAAAATGTTTTAAGATTAATAGATCTAAAATATGTTTATATAACATATCTAAAATGATTCAAAGTACAAGAAGAGAATGATGAATGTTTTACGTAATAAATCTAACCCTAACTTTGTAAAACTAGTTAATACAAATTCTCAAAAACAATGATAAAGGTGCAGTTACAATATATGAGAATCTGTAGGCAAGAAGATGAAGATGAATTCACCTAGATGAAGAATGACTTAGGGTTGAAGATTTGACTATTTGTGAACAAGTTAAAACCCTTGATGAAGAATTACTACTCACTCACTCTCTTCCTTCTTCATAATAACAAAATAGGAGCCCATTAAGGTCCAATATAACGGTCCAGCAGCATGTCCAGTCAGTTACAAGCTTATATTCAACTCAGCCCAATCATGAAAAGAAACAAATATACAAGTAATTTTAATAGGTAAATGTGTTTGAAATTGAATTGTACAAAATATTTATATATTTCAACAAACAGCAATTTTACAAAGCTTAAAACACCCTCTATGTATTTAATATGAAGCAACGACATGCAAACTCCCAAAGAGAAAAACATAGCAACATATTCATTTGAAAATATAAAATTGTTAGACCAAATGTAAACGAAGAATTCTAACCAAAAAAGTATACTATGTTGGTAAAAAGGTAAAAATATCAACAAAATTTATGATATGTTGATTGAAAGTAACTAGTTAAGTAAAATCTTTTAAAATCTTAAGCTCAAAATTCTCTGCGTCAAGTTATATTTAAAAATCACTCTCTCAATTATTCAAACAAACATGTGTGTTTGTTTCGTGGAATGTTTAAAAAAATAACAAATGTTTTAATGGAACTAGAATGTATAGAATTCAACATTAATTATAACGAGAAATTATTTATAACGACTAATGGAAATGGAATTATAGATTAAATGCTTTTTTAGTTCTGATTTTAATTCTACAAGATTCCATGAACGAAAGTGTAATTTGGATTCATAAAACATTCATCTCTTATGGTATCATAGAGAAAGTAGTATATATATTTAAATATACAATATTAATTAGGTTTACATGTTAACACTTAACTGAAAAACATTACAAAGATACTAACCATAAGACTTTTTGCAATGGTCACCTCGCACATAACAAGGGTATAGCATGTCGCGTGACGGCTAAAAATGGTCTAAGGAATCGCTTTGTCGTGGTTACGCGATGGAAATATATACTTAATTTCTTTATTAAAAATAATTTAACTTGATAGTCATAAATTTATTTAATCTAATTTATCGGTCTTAAAATCATAATATTTTTAATTATTTGGTAAAAATCAAATAAAAATTAAGTTGTGTGGGGTTGGGACTTGGATTTGTAGGTGATGTATTGTTTTCTATTTATGAGGTGGTGCCAAAGCTAATATACAGTCTTCTAATAAATTTAGAACCACCTTCCACTTTTAAATGAGCCTCCATTTTAGTTGGAGTTGCAACTTATTATGATTAACTAGTATTAAGCTTTTCGCGTTGCATCGGACAACGTAAAAGCATGTCAAACAGCATCAATGACACACCACCGTCAGTGACTATCAATACTGACAAAGCTCGTATTAAAAAATGAAAAAAATGAAAACCAAGTAGACGTAAAAACGTTGAACCACGCAGACAAAACATATAGAATCTAGAACAATAGGTAAGTTGATTTAGGACCAGCACGTGCGACGGGGCAATTAAATGGAAAATATGATCGTAAAAACGTTGAACCACACATGCACTTTTCAGAGTGTTAACTCGCAAAATTTTGACCGAAAGACGAAAATGTTTATAATATGAAATATAGGGGATCAAAGTTGAAAGTAAAAAAGAATTTGGGGCTAAATAATAAAAGATATAAAAGTATTGTATTAAAATAAAAAAGTTAAAGATTAGAAAAGAGATGGGTACAACCCATTATGCACATGGTACAATTCATGATGTACAACCAAGTTGATAATTAGTATTATATAAATTTTAATTAATCATCATATTAATATATAATTGTTAGAATATGGTAATTGAGATGAGGGGAGGGAAGAGCCAAAGGAGTGGAGATGGGTTTGGGTTTAGGTTAATTAGTGAGTCAGACAAGAAGGGGATTAGTTTATATAATAAAACGAAATGGATTATATTATTATCTCATTAACGATGTTGATATGGATAAGAAAAAATACTGCTTAAGTGACCATGATGATTTTGTGGATAAGAAGTTTCATGGGTCTCGGGTCATTTAATCAAGACTTGATGTAACAAAGATGTTCCACGAAAAGTGTGGCGAGTTGTGTATCAGAGGATTTCATTAAGGGGCGGCTCTTGAGCCTTGACAGTATTGAGATTGACATTGACTTATCCTTTGTCCGTGTTGTGATGATGCTTCAGATATTGTGGATCACACAATTGTCTATTATTTATTTGTTTTTGCATTTCTTTTGAAATGACAGAATGAATAACTTAAAACCCGACTAGTAAGAGACTAGATAGATAAAAGAAGGATCATTTACAAAGCCGCATGGAAGTTTTGAACTCGAAAGATTCAAATTCAAACCATCTACTGATTACATTCCCAGTCCTAGCAGTAACTTCACACTCACCAACCAAAAAGGACCAACCTCACACACACTAGTCTATTTTATCTGTTTCTTGAACATATGGGAGGAAATATAATGAGTGGGGGAATTGTTCATATTAATTTGGTTTATGGATGTTTTATATATAGATAGATAACTCATTGGTTTTAAATCATGTTAAATAAGTGTTCAAAGCACTAGTATGAATGCGAATATACAAAATGTGAAGTTGATTGGCATAATTTAAGTCATAGAATGATTGTCGTAAGGCTCTTAAAGAAAAAGTTATAACGGTTATAGACATGTTGAGGTAAAACATTAATAAAAATCTACACAAAAAATTGAAAACTTGGCCAAACTATTATAATAGTATTCAAATAATGTTAAATGGCGAAAAACTCTAATTCATAAAAACTGTACTGCTTAAAAATTGCATAAGTTGTAGATGAAAGATAGCTATTTAATTGTTCATACAACATTTATAGAAAAAGATTTTTTTTAATTAATATCTACAAGTTGAGCTTGGGGCCTAACCAATACCAGATTCCGATTTAATGAACCCATAGACTGCATATAAGTTATAACTTATGTGCCCCACTCCATATGCTTAAAATAAGTATCGCAACAATGCAACATCATACATTAAAAACCCAAAGTCCAAATTGTGTATTCAATTTTGTGAAACTTATATTTTATTAACTTACTGTTTAATATATATAAATAGCCAACCATGTGTTTGTTAGTTGTTAGTCATGCGTCTAAACCTAGTTGTATTAGTAATTGTCCATCATATATGTATATAACGTGAGTTCAAATCCTTTCAAGTGGTGAAGATAACTTTGGTTAAAAGCATTTGTTAATTATACATGTTAAACATTTTGAAACAATTTGCGATTTGTTCTGATTTAAGCATTAAAAGGATTAAAAAAACGTAATAAACCCTTGGTACTACACTTTGCAACAATGTTTTGAGAATTGAATATGTAGTTGTTGAATAGGTAGCTTTGATGGTCTGTTGGTTTAACTATACCAGTCTGGATTTCAAAATTGTTCAACAAAAGTAGGAAACAAATACTATTATTTTCGGTGGTTTTTTGTTCATTTGTTAAAATCGGTCGGTTATATCTAGTTCATGAGGTCATAAGCAACCAATGGCATTATGATTCCCAATTTAACCGGTCAGACCAACCGCTTTAGTTTTCAATAGAATGCTTTTCACTTCTTCGTCTCCGTCATAGTTGCTTTAAGATTTAAGTGGTTAGCCTAAAGCTAACAATCGAGAGGATCCTTACTTTACGAAAAAGAAGGGCGGTACTAGATGTAACTAGTTAGATTACGGATTTGTGACTTTAAGATCATGGGTTTAAGTTGGAAGAAATAGACATTGCACAAAGTGAAGGTAACACCGCGTATATCATATTACGAAGCTATCCGAGCGTTCCCCTGACCCTAGGTAAAATAAAAGATAAGCCAAACACTGAATATGCCATTTCTTACTTCACCAAGGTAACTTAGAACTTTTCTAACTCCTAGTATATAGTAGCCTTTTAAATTTTCACTTCTACTTAGCAACAATAATTGGGGGTTCAAAGTATAAGAAAAAGACGAATGTTGAAACCCTTATTGATAGAAAAGTAGTTACGATTTTGATAGTTTTTTTTCCTCGTGCTATACGGCAAGAGTTTGAGTGTTCTAGCCTTGGCTTGTCGGAAACCATAAAATCGAATACCAAAACAATTTTGATAATACTAGTACGAGCAATGTTTATCACTTATAACCAGTTTAGTTTGTCATGGTACCATAACAGTAATTGTGCTCGTTATAGACTACGATATCAAAAAAATAATCGAATTTAAATACAACTCGTCTTTAAAAAAAATTATATTGGAACGTTGACAATATTTAATATATATATATATATATATAAACAACCACACGTTCTTTTTTAAGTTAATGAACAAATATTTTTACGTCGAAACAAAATTATAGAAAATAAAACGTGTTAATTTAAAACATAAATTATATATATTTATGCGGGGTGAAACTGAAAAAAATACTCACTTCATTGTTCATCAACATTTGATTATCACGTATAACTAGGATTTCTCATCGGCACGCGTTGCGCGCATGATAGCCGACTCGAAACAATTTGTAACTCTAGGCTCGGGCTCAACACCAATGCCCTATTATAGCTGCTAACCATAATCGACAGCCACGCCTAAGGAACCAACACAACTCCAGTATCTCATCACCGCCCAGGACATGCCCAAATAGTTTACACGCCTAAGCAACCGAGACAAATCCGCTATCTCATCATCGCCCATGATGGTAACAAAATAGTTTTAGTATGTTCTCAGATGTGGACACCTTAATTATGAACAACTTAAAGTTAGGGTTTAGATCAAACACATATAAAAAACCGTATGTAATAAAGAGACCAAGAAACCCACCCACATATGAAGGGGGAAAGAAGCGGGCTGTACCACATGCAACGGAGAGTCCACCGTCGTCGGCTCGCTTACCCATTGCCATTCAAATCTACAGAGATAAAAGTCAAAAAGGACATATAAAGGAGAAAAGAACCGACAGCGGTAGAAACAAAACCCATTTCCATCTCCCCCTATGGAAGGCCTTAGAAAACACCCTTTACGGGAAAGGCCGACCAAGAGGCCATCGCCACCGGTCACCGGAACCCCACAGAAAGAATATGCCGGAACCCAATGCGGAAAAGATCGTATTTGAAGAAGAAAATATATGGGTGGAAAACAAAAAACCAACATGTCGTGTGGCCAAAATGAAATCGTCGAAAAACACCTATGCCTTTCATTTACTTTTTAAACATTATATAATATAATATAATTTTATAACATACCTCATGACACCCATGGTCAAGAATCAAATATAATTTTAGGTTGTCTTCATAGAGAAAAGATAAAAGGAGGCGAGTATTAAGGGTTTTTCTTAGCGTTGGGGGTTGGGTGGGTCTAATGATAAAATCATTTAGAGTTAGATTAAAATTATATCTCCTCTTTATGTCAATGTTTGAGTCTTGTCTGTAAATTGATATAAAGTTATAGGTAGACTAGATTAGTGTGTGAGTTGTCGTTTTCATAAAAAAAAATGTATTACCAATTCTCCATCATTTTATTTCATTATTTTTATGGCAACTTCGGATTTCAATTATATGTTATTCACTTCTTCCTCTCCTTTTTTTAGTTTCCTAATTTAATTTTTTAAACTAAAGCTAAAAATTAAAAGGATCCCTTACATTACACCATGGTTAGGAATTAATCCAAACTATTGATAAGAGTTCATAATACTTTTTAAATTTCACTTTCATTTCTCTACATGAAATATTTAAGAGTTCAAATTACATGAAATGATACCCTAATTAATATAAAATTTTAACAAAATGTGTCCATGACCTCCCTCTAGTACCCGCCCTCAAGAATCAAATAAGAAATTAGAATGCATTCGTATAACAAGATAAAACCTCATTTTAAAATAGACCAATAGTGGTTTTTAAACATCAGTATCATCGCTACAATGGCTAAGAAAATGTACTCTCCTCAATTCAATTTTATAATTCTAGTTTAATTTTATGTTCGACGTGGTGTTAATGTCTTTGATTTAATTCCACAAATCTATTTACTTTAAGTGGCTCGATCATGATGTGTTTATTTATGTATTAGCATTTGAATTACTATCTCCAAACACTTATGATGGAGTGAAAAATGCATGCTCATGGGAACAAGCTAGGTGTGTGGCTAGGGTTTAAGTTGTGTGGGTAGGTTGTAGTACAAATAGGATTTGGCTAAGCTGGTTTTCTTTTATATAATCAAATTCATGTATATTTTTACAATGTATGCACATATGATACATTTCTAATGAAACCATAAGATAAATAAAAAATTCACATCGAGGAACTGTATCCCTTGAAACACATCGGGGCGTTGACTCATGGAAACCCCCCCCCCCCCCCTCCCCCTGATATATTATATATATATACTAATCAGCAAGTTTTCTATGCATTGCAAGGTGTACTTTATGCTTCATGAGTTGTACTCAATTTGTTTTTATTTTTTAATCTTTAACATTTTTATTCTAAACTAATACTTTTACATTTTTTACAATTTGGACTCAATATATTTTTACTTTCAACTTTGTTCACATATACTTTTCATATTTTACAAATTTTTCGTTTTATGTCTCGGTTTAAATTTTACGAGTTAACACGCCGTAACGTGTGTGTGTGATTTAACGTATTTTCGTCTACTTTTCATTCGATTTATTTTTTCCATTTTTATGGTTTTCTTGGTGTTTGTGGTCAATGATGATGGTGTGCCATTATTGTTACTTGACACGGTTTACGTCTCCTGCAGCAACGCGAGAGCTTAATACTAGTTTATATGAAGTTCTAACAAGGATAGAGATAAACATAAAATAACTAAATAAATATAACATCTTTACTATTTATATAATGTTAATTACTAACTATTTTATGCATAATAAGTTGTACATATGTTTAGTAGATTTGTACATATGCTTTCTCTCTTTTTTAATTAATTAATTAAATTTTTATTTATTTATTCATATGTTTCTATGTAACGCCCCAAAAATACGAAACGAGCCGATTAATAATAATGGGCTTAGTTGGGAGTTATTTAATATAAATAAGAGAGGATTGGATTATGGACCAAACTAACCTTACGAGTTATGTGTTAGACGAGTTTAAGGTCCCGTGAACACCCGATATATAAACATAAATGCGCCATGTTCTTCCTCATTTGCAACTCAAACAACCAACCATCAAGAGATAGTGTGTAGAGTGACAAAGTGGAGAAAAATGAAGATTTGAGGCTTTATGGATCAAAGGATTGAAGATATGCGTTTTTTGGCATTAAACAACAAGAAAATAGCAAGAATCCAGGTAAGAATCATCATCCAAACATCTCTTTAGATCACATCTAGGGTTTTGGGGTTTTGAAAAGTGGTAAAGAATCATAAAAAAGTCATGTTTTTATGCATGAAATCATATAAAAAGCTTAGATATAAGTTCATGGATGAAAAACTAAGGATTTAGATGTAACAAGTTGAAGTTTGGGTTAAAAACGAATTGGATCGTCATTTTTATGCGTCTATAGAAAATATGAGTTCATATAGAGAAAATGTCAGTTTGTCAAGAGAAACTGTCAGTTCTTCCTGCGAAACTGTGGATTTATCCAGCGAAACTATAGTTTCGCGGCCATGTATTCCAACGAAAGTTGGGCGAAACTGTCACGCGAAACTAGCAGCGAAACTGTCAGCGAAACTAGCAGAGAAACTGTATAGAAAATAACCTGTTTGTATGTTAACTCATATGCAAACTGTGTATCGTGAGCATACTTTAGGTGAAGTTATTTAAGGAGATCAAGTGAGTTCTAGCCCCTTATTTACAAAGTTCTCAACGGTTTTTGGGGCTGTTATGCATACCTTCGTGATGTTAAATGCTTAACTATATGACCTTTGAGATGTTAGCCGTTAGATGTATGATTATTGTACGAGAAGTAGGATGAATAGTTAAGCTAGCGCTTGATAGGTTAAGTGATAGGAATGTGCCTACTTGTGATGCTTTCTAAGGTTTACGATGTATTATGATGTCTTAAATTACTTTCTCTCGCGATGAAAAAGATTTTTATAAAAGCTTTACTTGAATGCTACATGTGTAATAAGTAAAGTATTATGTAAAGAGAAGAGAAATATAATATTAATGAAAAGTGGAACTTAGCGAATGTTACCCGGGCCCGTATGATGATGAAAAGTCTTGCAAATACTATGATGGACTTCACTTATGTGGGTCTAATATATGATGATGGATCGTATTCATGAGCTGGCTATGTGCCTTGCAGTGTGGATCAACTGTCGAGGGTTAGCTACCGTTTTCATTTGTACCGACAGGGATCGACATTCGTTGTCGATCAACAGGAGGCTCTTGCTTTGTGCAATCTCATTTATAATGAAGTGAAAGATAACGAAACGAATGATAAGAAATGAATTTGATGATATGTATGTAATGATGAATGATCACGCACTAAATGTAAAGGTTTTGAAATGTATGAAAAAGTATTTTATTATAAAACTAGAACTCGCTCAGCATAGCTGACTTTGTGTGCATAATACTTGGCAGGTAATGATGCAGCTGAGGAGTGTAGGCATGGATGATATAGTTACTGGAACGATCCGCGTCTGACATTCTAGATTTTGAGATAATGATTGTAATTGTCAAGTTTTTATGATACAACTACAAGAATAATGTTTTGTCATGTATTTACAATTATATATGAAAAGTTTAAATTCCGCTGCAAAATGTCATGTTTTAAATATTCTAAGCTGTGAATGAGCAACTATAAGCATTCTGGAAACGAGGTCCTACATTCTATTTTTATCTTTTGAATATATAATATAACATAAAGTATTGCTCTTAAACAAATCATATATATACAAATGTTATCACGTTAGAGTTTCGTTTCAGTTTTCATAAATAAACATACGTCATCAAAGGCTTCAATGTCATTTTCAATGCGCAGATTTTGACACCATTCATTTGTCATATCAAATTACGAATGTTAACTACGGTTTTAATGTCCTTTTCAACGTGCAAATTCTCAACAACATTTGATTTTCGTTTTTTATGGTTTTACTTCCATTCAACACGCTCATTCACGACTACATTTTAATGTTAGTTTTTACGTCATTTTGGGTCGTAATACTAGTTATTATATTATATTTATATATTAAAAATCAAAGTTGATGAATAGTGATGTACAAATATGGAAATACAAATACTTAAATCATGTTTTATTTTGAATGTTTTGATAATAAGATTATTCATAAACATATTTTGGGTTTTTTTTCTTATACCTTTAAACTAATAATGTTTTATGAAATTCATGTATATCATTACGAGATGCTTTTTTGAATATACGTTTAATATAACTTTTATTCAAAATCACGTCGGGATATAATTAATACATTTTTATTTCTGTATTTTTAATATAATTTCATTTGTCTTATACAATTTTCATATATAATGTTTTATTTAACTTTTGAATATAGTGTTATGACGTTATAATTTATCTACGTTTGATTTTCATACTTTATACAAGACGTCACTAGTTTGATTCTCTTTCTATTACCTTTTCCCTCTTTTATAAATCATCGAAAGTAGTGAACGCAACTCAAACGTTTATTTTTTTATACAAAACTAGTTGATGTTGCTTAAAGGAAGAAAGTATTTTTCTTAAAATTGAACTATTACATATGTGTGTTCCTATCCCAGTTTGGGGTATTGTATATTGATCTGTGAAACTAATTAGAATAGCTTGGTTTAATTGGAATATTCTTAACTCTTAAGGGTGTGAGTTCTTGTCACAAGTTTTGTCTAAGAGTTTAGACCACCCAACTCAAACCATAAAAGTCTGCATATCAAGTCGATAAACACCCGATTAAACATTTAAACATGTGACATCACTAAAAAAACTTAAGTATATATGAATTGTGATTGACCAAACCCGAGCTCATTTTGTTTTACCTCAACTTGTTTAGAGCTTTACGTCTATAGCTTGGATAGTGTGAATAATGTTAATAATGTGATTATAGCGTGAATGACGTGACTATAATGTTAATTATATGTATAACGTGATTATAGTGTACTGTGCGTAAGTAGCCGGTATTTATATTGAAACATACGTCTCTAAATCTAAACCACATGTTACATTCTAGTGTCTTCCTATGCTTAGCAAGTTAACTCCACTTTATACCATAACTCGTCTCTATATTGTTATTCAAATTTCATGATTTTCTCAAATAAAAATAAGCTTTGTTAAACATGCCCCTTCATATTAAATTAGTCATGTTATCTTTTTTACTTTACCCATACTTTGTAGGCTCTCACCTTAGTAAGTTTGTCACAAATTCTCTTTATTATTAACAATATACGTTAAACATACTAGAGCGACAATTAGAATATATGATAAACCAATAAAAATAGTTGAGCGTTGGATGTGGTGGTAAATAGTATTCTCGCTCCAACCAAAAATTGTGAGTTCAAGCCTTGATATGACAATTTATCATGCATTATTTGTGCATTGCTCATTTGTGTAATTCAATGATACGAGTAGATAATTGCGTTAGTACCAATGATTCTCAGCTTAAATAGTTGAATTGAGGTATACAAGAACATTAAAAATAAATAGGTTTTGGATTCAAGTCTCATTAGGAGTAAAAATACTTTAGGTTGGGTCAAGTAGTCATCTGAGTTGTGGGTTTCCTTTTAAGGAAATTGGGCTCGTGTTTTCAACTAGAAAACAAATAGATGGACATGATTAAAATAAATATAATTTATGTATTTGTTGTTAATATACAAAGGATATATGTAACAAATACTTATAATCTTTTAACAATTAAAACAACATATACAAAGGATAGTGATAAAATCTATAAATTATATGACCGGTTTCATTGATTTTCTTTACTTTTTTTCATAAAAATGTAGTTTTTTTAGGATTATATATATAGGCGATGATTCCTGAGATAGCCAGTAATTATGTGAAAACCATGAAAACCAATAACATAATTTATAAATTATATGTTATTTTAATTGTTAAAAGATTATTTAAGTATTTGTGATATATATGTTGAACATAAATACATGAATGAAGAGTTTTACGTACACGTAATACTATGTCAAAGGAAAAATGGTTACGTATACGCAACCTATATGTGACGTATATGTAAACCATACTATATATTTATATACATATACATATATATATATATATATATAATTGCAGTCACCGTTGTAAAATAATAGCAATAAAATTCCTACGTGAGCAATTAATTACTATCTTAAAAAGTGGAATAACATAATTCGCCATTTATTACTCTCAACAAACTCCATACTCTCCAACGCCAATCCTCATATTATATATATTCACTTCTACTCTCACACTCTTCTCTAGACATTCATTCTCCCCCAAAAACCTCTAGAAATGGGGCTTTTCATCCTTTTCACTACCCTCATCATCCAAATCTACACCACCGGAGCCAAGGTTCCGGCGGTGATTGTTTTCGGCGACTCCTCAGTAGACGCCGGCAACAACAACCACATCCAAACGGTTTTGAAGAGCAACTTCAAACCGTATGGTCGTGATTTCTTCGGGGGAAAGGCTACGGGAAGATTCTCAAACGGGCGTGTTCCGACTGATTTTATATCGGAATCGTTTGGTCTTCGGCCGTATGTGCCCGCTTACTTAGATCCGGCGTATAATATATCGGATTTCGCTAAGGGAGTTTGTTTTGCATCTGCCGGTACCGGTTACGATAATGCTACTTCAGACGTGCTTGTAAGTTTATCCGATTATGTTTTTTTTGTTGATCACGTACGATATTTGATATTTCTGTTACATGCATATGCATATCTTTTGGAATAAATGTGGTATTAATGTTCAAATAATTCGTTACTATTCATATATGTTGTTTTTAGAAAATTAATTGTTTTATTCTAGAAATTGAATAATTAATATTGGTCTGTTTTTAAAATACCCTTGACTGGAATGTGTTGATTTTCTTAAATAGGGGATCACAAATACATGAAAAAGTAGATACACCTGACCAACATTAATTGGCCATTAATTGAGTAGTTAGTAAGGAGTTACAATGTGAAGATTATTAATATAAAATTTTAGTTTCTTAATATAACAAAAAATATTTTAATTTAAACATTAATTTTCTTTTTGGTTATAGATTTGAATAAGTTGTTTGTAATCGTTAAAGGTATAAGTTTTTTAAAAAGGAAAGAATAAAATTATGTTTTTAAGAGTTAAAGTAAAAAATAAGCTAAGCTTTCCGAAAAAGTTATCTCATAATTCTGGTATATTAAAGTCCGTAAATCTGTTAAAATACACGTATATATTTTTTAAGTCAACATCAGTTTCTACCACAAACATTACCTCGTTAGGTACTGTGTAGGTGACTACTTATGAACGGATATCACGAGGACTCTTTCGTAAAAATAAACACCGATCAATAAATTTTGACCGCTCGAGATACAAATTCATCCCATCTTGTATGATAATAAGATTACTCACACCATCAATTTTTTGGAATGTCACCTATCAAATCTTGACCTTTAAGGGTAACATTAAAAAAAAAAAAAAAAAAAAAAAAAAAAAAAAAAAAAACTCACAGGTGTGTATGTTTTAAACAAAATTATGGATTTTACTATACTAAAAGTGTATATTAATCCTAAGTTAAGAGATTTTTCCTTAGCTAAATAACCATTCATGTTGTTTTTGTCTATAATATATTAAGGCTTTCTTTAAAGGCAAATTGGATTGTAATAATCCAAACTATTACCTGTTGGCCGATAATAATCCATACTATCAATTTAGCCGTTAACACTCTCAACTTTGACTTTTATTACCAACAATAATCCCAATGACATAATTTTCAATTTTTTACCCTTGATTTTTATCTATTTTAGTCTCATTTTAGCTTGTATGTTTCTTTAGTCCATTCATAATTATTGTTGCGAACCGAATCGAGTCCAAATCGAGCGTAAAAATTTAGAACTTTTGTCACTGGGATTGTTGTTGGTAATAAAAGTGAAAGTTGAGAGTGTTAGCGGCCAAATTGATAGTATGGATTATTATCGGCCAATAGGTAATAGTTTGGATTATTAAAATCCAATTTGCCTTCTTTAAATTAGTATTTTTCTTTTAGTATGATTATATACAAAATAGTAATAACATTGAATGTGCTTTATAAATAGTCAGTGATACCTTTATGGAAGGAGGTTGAGTACTACAAGGAGTACCAAAAGAAACTAAGAGACCATTTGGGTGAACAAAAAGCCAATGCAATTATATCTCAAGCAGTCTACCTTACAAGCATGGGCACCAATGACTTCCTTGAGAACTACTATACACTTACCAACAGGAGATCCCAATACACCATTACCCAATATCAAGATTTTTTACTCACCATCGTCGAGTCGTTTACCAAGAAGCTATATGGCCTTGGTGCGAGAAAAATGTCCCTCGGGGGTCTTCCGCCAATGGGTTGTTTGCCATTGGAGCGAACCACGAGCTTCATGATTGGAAATGGAGGGACATGCAATGGTGAATATAACAAAGTGGCCATGGCGTTTAACCAGAAGTTGAGTGGTTTGGTCAAACGGTTAAATGTTGAGCTTTCTGGGAGTAAAATTGTCTTTTCTAATCCGTATCCCATGTTCCAGCAAATTGTCCGAAAACCTTCATCTTTTGGTAATCTCTCCCTCTCTCTCTCTCTTTTAAGTAGAGCTGATGATTTTTGACACGATAAGAAAATAATTAAATCCAGGTTGTCATATATAACTCATTTTATAAATGAACAGATATTCTAGAAAACATGTTTAACCGGTTTGAATGAACAATTCCATTATGTTGACTTTTAACCAATTTACTTATACACGTGTTATGATTGACATAATTAAACAAGTCGATCAGGTCAACCTGCCAACCAATTTAAGCCCCGTTTAACCAGATATCACAACCCTCCGACCTATGGAAAACAATTACATGATTTTTAAGTGGGTCGTCTTCAGGTTAACCGACTCAAACTACCAACCCTAATCTCATCAACTCGACAAGATTAAGAACTCTACTTTTCGACCTGGTAAAACTAGAACTTTTCAACTGAGAGTCATAACATAATCTTTTTAATAAACATTGTTTCCACAATTAGGGGCAGTACTCAGTGAACCTCAGGCCCCCTTTAGTTCTAATGTTTCCTATTTGGACCTACACAGTATAACATAAGCATTTAACTTAGATTTCGTCTCCTTCGATCACACAAAAGTTATAAAAGTATTTACAAATGATTATTGTTGTATTTATACAGGATTTGAGGCAGCAGCAGTGGCATGTTGTTCAACAGGACTATTCGAGATGGGATACATGTGCGATCAATATAATCCGTTCACCTGTTCGGATGCTAGCAAATACGTGTTTTGGGATTCTTTCCATCCTACTGAAAAAACCAACCGTATCATTTCTCAGCATTTGTTCAAAACCGTATTGTCTAAACTTTTGTAGTGCCTTTGGATTATATATATAACAAAAAGGATGTGATAATTAAAATATGTAGCGTGTTATGTTATGTTATGTTATTTTGTGTTATACATGTTTTGTCCTATTCATGGCGTTATGTATGACGTATAAAGAGATTTGTATGTTATGAATCGCGAATTCGGATTCTAAGTGGATTGATCCCTTCTGTTTTGTTATGTACGTGTTGATAGTAATATGTTCATATGTTTATGTTGATTGCATCATGTTATGATCATTATGACTTTGTAAAAGGTAATATTTTTAGTACTGGACCGGACAGTACCGGTCTGTTGGTGGGACCGGATAGTACCGGTCTGTTGGTGGGACCGGATAAATTTATAATTTTTTTAATTAATATATGTAAAAAATGCAAACAAAGTAAAAATATATAAAAAACCGCTTCAACTGATCCGGTTCCTGGTCCAACCTCCGGTTCAACTGGTAGGGTTCCCTGTCTGAACACGGGTTCAACTACTATGGTTCCATTTACGACGGTTTATCCTTTCATGAAATATCTAAAAGTTCAATAATTGTAGTTTTATTATCTTGGTAAAACAGAAGGATCAAGCAATAATGTATGAAACTACAATTGTCCCGATTCGTTTCAACTTTTGTCCTGATTACCATACGTGAAGGGATAAAGTATAAACTACAATTGTCTCGACTCGTTTCCACTTTTGTCGAAACGTAAAGTTACCCGAAATTATATAACATAATTTTACATCAATTTTTTTCAAATAAAATATACGTTAAAACGTTGACAAACTCAAAGCATATAAAAGTTAGAAAATAAAAAATGTAAACGAACTCGAATTTAGATGTATGAAATTAGTTTTTGAAGTAAAAATGTACAAAACATAAACTCGATGTTTTAGAAACTCATGTGGTTAAAGTGATAATTTTCAAAGTTTTAAAAAAAAGTTTAGAAGTGAAAAGTGTTAGAGCATTCACAATCCCTCCCCTATCCTCGTTCTTATAATACATTAAAAACAACTAACTTTTCTCTCTCATTTCTATTTAAATAATATTTTTTTATACATTTATCATTATATATTCTCTCTCTTATTCACTCACAATCATTTTAAAATATATTAAAAAATTTATAGGGGTTGTATCGTGTTTACTTATATTTTCCCAAATATGGGGAAACAAGGTACAACCCCATAAATTTCTCATCTCCTTCACTCACAACCACTTACAACCATCCCCTATAATATAGAGCATCCACTCACTTAAATATGGGGAACGGACTGTGAATACTCTTAGTTAGAGAAACTTGAGGGAGGGGTTCTGGCCGGTGACAAATGTCTTGACCTTTGTAATTGTGTATAAGTATAATTATCTCAACCTTATCCTAAGTGAGCTTGCAAAGGCTAGTTTTATAACTTTCACGATATGATTAAGATTTCAAGTTTAAACACAAACAATATTATCCCCGCAAGACCTTTTGAATGGATGGTTTTGTGTTTGATAATTAAAAATTCAATCAAAAAAGTTCAATAATTAAACCCCTAAAATCCTAAAATAGAACAAGCATTTCGTCATAACAATAACAATAATAGAATCTCAATTCATCATTTACGTGTTTTTGGGTAATTTTAAGGAAATAAGAGCATCATATGATTTTAATCTCTTTTGATTTACTCGGTTCATCCTTGCATTTTAGTATTGATAATGATGACGGGTTTATGGTGTGGATTACAAGTCCGTATACAACCAAACACCCGTGCAAGCCATACGCCTAAGGGGCTGTTTTTTGGTAGTTTCTTAATGGTCATTAAGAGGCTACCTTTTAATGGTTCATAACCTCTGAATGGTTAAAAGGTTAAATCTTATGGTACATGTTAACCATTCAGCATTAGGGTTATCTACTTATCTCTTAACCATTAAGAAGGTATAAATCATTAAGAGATAGCCTCTTAATAACCATTAATAATTCTAGCAAACAGCCCTTAAGTTCTAACCTTTCAAAGATAGAACTGAATAATACTTAATTAACATCAAACTGTGATATATATGCACTAAGATCGTTATACACACAACAAAACCAAACTGGTATAAAACTAAGCCATATCAATTAAATGATTTGCACTAAATCATAAGACAGAACTATGATCACACTAACCAACTGAGCCGGACTCAACCCCTAGGTATATTTAAGTCATTGACTACTATCTCAAAACTCCTTTAATTACTCTATATACTGTACATTCTTATTCTCGCTCCCGCTAGTGATCACAGGAAAAACCCATTTCTTATGGCGAGATCTAACGGTGTTTGTTGTTTTGCAGATGGATTTGAAAGTTCGTCTACAACATTAGTATACCACACGTATATATAGTACGGTACCATACCACTGCATTGTACTGTACCTGATTGATATTGTCAACACATAATTTTGTAAGAACAATCGTTAATCAATAATTATAAAATAGTAAAAGCAAATCACGAAATCAATAAACCTAATCCAAAATCACGATAGTTGAAGGGATTTAAGCTTGAAAGTCCATTTTGACGGGCCTCTATTTCTTTTCAGCCCATTCTTAAAGTATGAATGTGATCTGTGAGATATTGATATTCCCTTTATCCTTTGTATTTATTCATCCATTCAGCCCACCAATCCTTTGATAAATTGTCTAAGACAGAAAATAACCCAATCTTGTAATAATAATCCATAATAAATCCAAATAATATAGATGGGTTTGTTTTCTCAAGCATAACAAAATCCTAGATATCCTAAAGATATCTTAATGGCAAGATTTGTTTTACTCTATTTAAGGATTTGAAATTCGAATCATGTATGGTTATCTTCAGTGTCTTTTCATCATGACGGCACGCCATACCATAGTATAACTCAACGTTGCATTAATGCATCACAATTATTCTTTCTATCCCTATAGCGTGACTGTGTTTCATCACGCATACCACCATTATTTTGTATTAATAAAAAAATTGATGTAAGAGGAAAAGAAAACAAAAATACATGATGAGGATTAGCGAGCGGTAGTCGTGACACACCAATGGCATGACAAAAAGGCACCATGATAGTAGTGTAGCCACACATGCCAAGTCACTCATAGAGACATCACAATAAAGACACTATAGTCTAAGGTGCAAGCATAGATTGTTAGTTAAATTCCATTAAGAGCTACTTTAAGACGAATAAATAAATAATAAACTTACACACCCTTGATCAAAGGGGCGTAGAATAAGAAAGAAACACGGGAAAGTAGGGGCTTTTACATATAAGTATATTTGTTTTGTAAATCCATCTTTTAAATTCTATTAATGAACATCTAAAACATTGTAATTCAAAAAATAGTGAAAAATAAATTAATAATTCCTAAAAGAGAATAAATACATTAAAATTACATAAGTATATGAACTATTCTTATAGTTAAGTCTATATAATAATTAATAATATATAATTAATCGATAAAACTTGAATCAACTTCTAAAATATTGCAACTCGGATTTCCTTTAAACCTTTTGTTTGTTTATTAAATATAAAATAACGCTTAAATTAATGTATTTACATCCATCAGCTATAATGTTTTGATCTCTAATTTTTAATAGTGATATAAAGATCGAGTACGTTCTTTATTATCCACCGACCAGACGACCAATAAGTTTAGACCACTGTTTTATTATCCTTTACTTTGTCCGTTTGAGTTGGTTACATATTAATTGGTTCCCACACATAATATTATTGGTATGTAAAATATATGTGGATGGATAAGCTCGACATCCAAAACACCTTTTTTGAATGAGGGTCTATAAACATCGTCACCTGAATTTGTTGATTTTTATTATCCAAGATTTAAGATTTTTTAAGATTGAAAATGAGCTTGGTCTCTTAAATGTAGTCACTCGAGAGATAAAAAGATCCTATCATTTAATCTCTGACTAAAAGGTTTTAGTTTTATTAACGTTATAGCATCACTTACAAGATAAGTAAAAAAACAAGTTTAGGTAATACATGCTCCATTAATTCTTTCTTCTGCCCACTTAAATTTCATAAAATTCATATTTTTTATCTTCTCTCCTCCCCTCTCTCCCTTCACGTACTAAAAAATTTAATGTTTCTGACCAAAAACGGCAACTTTTTCTCTTTTTTTCTGGCATCGCCCCTTTTTTTCCACATCATATTTACTTTCTTCAAAAACACTAAAAACCCTCTCTATTGGAGATGGTCTTATACATTACAACATGCATATGGTTATTTAGTTTTATGTAATTTTATAAACTTAATGTAAATTACACAAATAAATAGTTTGTTGAATATTTCTATCATTTTGGCTAGTGAAATTTCCTACGAACCGGTACCTCTCTCTCTCTCTCTCTCTCTCTCTCTCTCTCTCTCTCTCTCTCTCTCTCTCTCTCTCTCTCTCTCTCTCTCTCTCTCTCTCTCCCTCCTCCCCCTCTAACAAATACAGCCACAACCCTTTATGAATGATCTGTATATAACAAAGGACCCCGTCCGCAACCATCCTTCCTCTTCTTCCACATTGTTGGTCGTGAAGATGACTGATTAATAATGTTACTACGGGGTATGCCTTGAAGTTGCTAAATATAGAATTACATGCAAGCGTATTAAATGATATTTTCCTTTAAAAAATTTAACTTATAACCATCAAGTAGAAAAGAATTTTTATGGATAACATATTAGTACATTAGAAAAAAAATTTTAGCTGTGTTTTAAGTACATTGTATGTTATATGATAAAAATCTATGGCTATTAACATGGTTAGATTTTATAAGGAGAGGAAGGGTCAATCGAACCCGTAGAATTTTTTAATTTACAATGGTGTGTTTATTGTTTCGATTGACTCTGTGTTTTAATGAATGCCAACTCCAATGAATAAATTTAATGACCTTTAGACTCAAATTATCTTTTAAAAATCTTTAACTCACTAAACTTAAATCAAAAACTCAATTATATAATACTAATTTGCAACTGCTATGTGCATAGTGTTGTTGTAAGTTATGCTTATGGGATTTTATGTGTTTTGTGTTGTTGTACATAATGCTTAGTTGGTTATGCTTAGTGCTTCACCTGATTTCTTTTTCTTTCTACAACATATGTGGACCGCCACTACACTCGCCACCAAACCACCGCCAACGACAAACACCACCCTCAGATACTAGACCTGGCGCACTCCAAGACGACATCCACTGCATCCCCACCACTAACCACCCCTACTTCCCTTACTCCAGCAGCCACTCCTCCTCTGTCCCCTATTTCAGTCCCCTCTTTCTTCTTCGCCACCGCCAGACATTCTATCTCCATCAACATCCCCACCGGCGCCACCCACATCCACCGGCCCACCGCTTTCCATCACCTCCCATTCCCCCACTTTAATACCTCGTGCCACTTACTTCAAGAAACACTCCACCGTCTCTTCCGACCAGATGTACTGTCTCCACTGACACCCAGAGGCGTTCATTCCCATCATCAGCAACATCATTGTCGTCGGGTGATTCATCGGTGATTTCAACTAGGGTTGTGGTTGCAAACGCAATCGCAATCGGTGGAGTTTTGATTCTTGATGTGTTCTTTGATTTTTTTTATACTTTAAAAGGCATATTGCTAAGCGCTTAAGCACAATGTACAACTTGCCTATGCATATATATCAACATTTCTTTCTTTGTAGACCAAATCTCCCTCTTTCTCTTATTTCTTTATCTCTTTTTCTACAAGAAGACGGACGGATGATTCATGTGAACTTAGGCCGCGATGATGGTGAACTTCTTCATTTATCTCTTGAGGTAAGTAGGTCCATAGAAGACGTTGGTAGCCATGGTACTAATAAGTTTAAATCTTTCAATCAGTAAAAAGTTTTACCCTTCTTTTAGCTTGCAAAATGGAAAATAACTAGGGTTTGTGAAATTTTTACCATACTCAGGTAATTATGTCTGAAACTTTATGATTTGGCAACAACACTCAATATGGTAATCTTAAGAGCTCAAATTTAATACATAATCGATTGACTCTATTTACGTTTCATTTCTGCGTAAACTTAGGTTTACTTGGATCTGATCTACTTCTTTTTATGTTGATTTGTAGTAATCTTCGTTCAACTTTGAATGAATGGTTGATTAAGTTGCGCCATGAATAAGTTCTTATCGGCTTGCAAAAGATTTATTTGTATCTTGATTCATCATACCTGGTTATAACTCTTATTTGTTTTGAAATATACATAAGATTATAGGTTTCAATCATTTTGTATGTTTTGTGTTTACTTTAGTTTCAATTATTTTGTGGGTTTATTCATCAACCAAATGAGTGACTGAGTGTGTATCAACATATGTGATTGAGTGTGTATCAGCATATGTAGATAAAAGTCATCACACTTAATTTATAAAGAATTAGTCTATCTATAGTGGCGAAAGCAAGAATTATTTCCTAAGGGGTCACTATTTTTTCATAATTAGTTTTGTAACAAAACCACTTTAATTTTTTTGTGTCGTTCAATCAAGTTAGGTCGAGTCAGGTAGGAATAAAGCATATACATAACTCATAAGGAATTACTTCAAAATCAAAAACTTGTTGAGTTATGGGTCAATTGAGCATAAACATTTTATACAAGAACTCATATGACATGTATGATTCATTCAAAATCAACCGTGGGTTGTATAGAATATCAAAACTTACCTTAATATCAAAAAATATGAGTTGGAGCGGAGTGTTTTTCCTTCAAGGCTTAAATTCATAAAATTGTGATACTCACATCAAAGAATTTAAACCTCAAATCATGTCCTTCAAATCACAGATGTAAACTTACGAAGAAAATCAAGAATGAAAAGATCCTACTCCTAATAACTAAAAAATCGATGTTGAACTCCACTAACTTGTGACCTACCTTCGAATTGAGAAAGAAGTTTCGATTTGCAGAAAAAAGCCTTTAAATTATGACTTCCCTTCCTAAATCGCAAGAAACCCTCATTTTCAAATAATCGTATATCTCTTCCATATAAACATCGTATCTATTTCATTCACCTTTCAAATAGAAAACCATAACAAACTTTGATTTTAGGGCATATTCAAGGTTCTCTAGACCTAAAGAACCAAACCCCATTAAATTTTGATTATTTTTGTGCAAATTCAAGGTTTTCTTAACCTAAAGTACCATCTCACAGCAAATTTCAATCTTTTTTTTAGCAAGGTTTTCTTGGCCTATACAACAAAACCCACAAATAGTGTAGAGTTCAAAGTTTTGACCTAAAAAGCATGAATGCGGTTTATCACTTCCATGTTCAAGTATCATAGTCTCCTTGTTATTCAAAGAACTACTCTTCACTTCAAGTTACTCTTAACATTCTCCATTTTGCTAGTTTCAACTCTCACATGTTTACCATCAAATTTCTTTTAAATGACTCTTGCTTCTACATTTGTTATCATTCAAATAACAATATCACTTTCTTATTTATCATAGCCTTTGAATAGCTCCAAGAATAATATTTACCCACCTTAGCTTAGATTACGGATGGACCAAATTAATGCAAATCATCAGAACTCAGAATTATTATGAGATGCATAATAAATGAAGTTTAAGAATCTGAAATATGATGATTGGTTATTGTTTGATTAATAAATAAAACAATTTCTTTTTAGGGTTTGGTTTTAGACTCATAGAGACACAATAGCCGATCATCATATTTCATATTCTTAAACTTCATCTAGTACGCATATCATATTGCTTTTGAGTTTTGATGATTTGCATCAATTTGGTCCATCTATAATCTAAGACAAAGGGGGTAAATATTATTGTTAGAGCTATTCAAAGGCGATGATAAATAAGGAAGTGACATTGTTATATGAATGATAACAAATAAAGAGCAATAGTCATTTAAAAGAAATTTGATAGTAAACATGTGAGAATTGAAACTTGCAAATACTTTTGGTGAAATAGATAGAGAAAATAGAGAATATTCAGGGGCGAAGCTATTAAGGGGCCGGGGGGGCCGCCACCCCCCTGTTTTTTTGTCCGTAGTGTTAAATTTTAGCCCGATAGTGTAAATTTTTGACCTGGTAGTGTAACTTTTTATATAAATATCAAGTTCGCCCCCCCTGAAAAAAAATAATTTCGCCCCCGCCCCCCTTACAAAGTTGGTTAAGCTCCGCCACTGAGAATATTTAAAGAGTAACTTGAAGTTAAGAGTAGTTCTTTAGATAACAAGGAGACTATGATAGTTGAACATGAAGGTGATAAACCGTATGTATACTTGAACATCTATTTATATGTACATATAGATACATAGTGTAGTATACTGTAGAGTTCCAAGTTTTAATCTTTTCTGTGTCATATACATAACAGTTTAGTTTTCAATCTTCTTCAGTTTGAAATAATTTTGAAATGAATATATGTTTAGTTTATGATATCATTTGTTTAAAGTATTATTTGTTATTATGGAGCTAAAATACATGATACATGTATCTTTTCTAGGTTCCTACTATGTTGTGGTTGTTGAGAGTCAACCAAATTTTACTAGCGGGGTAATCAATGTTTTCACGCTCGGATCGGACCGGTCGGTCCGACCAGTCCGACCGGGATTTGGTGTTGCCGACGGTCCGATCCACCCTGTTTGTTTTGTATCTAGAGAACCGGCCGGTTAGAAGTGATTTGGCGGCCGAACCGGGATTCTGTGAACCGGTTCGCTCGGATCTGAACATGAAAAGTTAGAGACTACCATTGAAGATCTGAACGGAGTAGGTCGGATCTATTACAACAATAGACGCCGGAGCTTCTGCATCAATGGCAGACGTGGGAGCTACTACATCAATGGCGAACATGAAGGTTTGCTATAAACTTCAATGAAGACTTCTTTGTGGAGATCTCAAACATGGGTTGTTGTTATTTTTCTTGATCGAAGAAGATGGCGGAGATGATACAGAGAAACCAGAGATGGTAAGAAGATGGTGAATTGAAGATGGTATGGGCTGGTGTATTCAAGATGATGGAGAAGATGTTATTGAAAAGGGAAAAAGTAAATTATGATATGATATATGATTTTTAGTTTTTTATAGCTAATAATGTACTAGTGTACATGCTTTGAGAAAAAATAAACTTTACTGACTTATATATATTATGTATACATAATACATTATATATATATATATATATATATATATATATATATATATATATATATATATATATATATGTGTGTGTGTGTGTGTATGTATATTATTCTTTGGTTTTAAACAATTATATTTAATGGTTTTGAATATATAGTTTAAATCTATATGTGTATATTATTTAAATGTTAGATCACTAATATATATTTTAACCTCAAGATTTTATATCTTTAAAAAATTATAGTTAATTATGTATTTATCCGATTCATAAATGCGGTCCGACCAGTGAACCAGTAAGACGTCTGATTCGACGTTCGATCCGATTCTAAAAACATGGGGGGTAATGGTTGTTATTGGTGCTTGAATTGGTGTAATTGACGTAGGTGCTACTAATTCTTTATTGGCCTTCATTTGAGGCATAACTTAACATAGACAACCGGCAAGAGGATTAAAAGTAGGGAAAACTACCAATCTAATCGATTGATCAAATAATATTACCAATCTAAACATTAAAAATAATAATATTACTTTAATAAACCAATGAGAAAGTGACATGTGGACACTCCTCGCCATATGGGCGAGGAAAACTCATAAATCATCGTTGGGATTTAATTCCTCGCTTACATGTCAATATTTTAGATTTCCTCACTGACGTGGCAAAACCGCTCCATCTCCTCGTAGATTAGGTGAGTAAACATGAATTTACCTCACCCAAAATTACTAAAATGCCCTTATCGGTCAAATTATTGAAATATTTTATATTTACTATATTTATATAATATTATTCATTTTATGTTTCGTAAGTTTACAAGTTTTTTTTATTTTTTTTAAATTTTATAACCATCTATTTTTTTAGAAATTATGTAACTTTTCTATTTATTATGTTTTATAATAAAAAACAAAGTAGTAGGTGAGTAAATTAACTTATTATAAATTATACACGCGTATATAACACAAATTATCTCCTAACAAACTTATCCAATCTCATCTATTTTTAACACACTTATTTCTTTCTTTCCAGCAATCCTCTTAATTCCTCTCAAATTAAAAAGTATATGTTAATATCATAATATGTAGTGTAGGTAAAACGACAGTTTGTTAATGGTTTTGTAAAGTATCTATCATTGAAATGTAAATAATTTATGCATGCTTTTAGTTTATCTAAAAATATTACATACGATGAATTCATGCATATTGTTTTAAAAAAAACTTAAAAGTCCAATTTCATAAGACTATATTATAAAATGTCTACTTACGCTCATTTTATAGATATATCTGATAACAATGATTCATATTTTCTTTCTAAATGTTTCTTATTGGTTTTATCACTAAAGAATCTAGTGTTAGTAGCAGCTTAGTCGACTTTGAGAAAAAAAATATTGTTACAAACGACAATGAAAAGTTAGAGTGAGAGAGAAGTAAAATCTCCTCACTTCAGGGCTGGTGCCTCGCCTTGGGAACAAGCAAAAGTACTTGCGTCAGGCGAGCAAGGGGTCAAAATTACTCGCCTAGGTACGCGTGTTCCTTGTTTGTTTGAGTTTTAAGCGAGATTCTCATAGGGTTCCTCACCTTTGTAGTCGTGTTCCTCTCCGGTGTTTTTTTCATATATTTTAAACACGTAAGAGAGATAATGGACATATAAGGGAGGTTTTTTTTACCACGTCAATGACATTTTATGTGAATCCCTCGCCTTAGGCGAAGGTTAAAGAAACTAGGCCGATTTTGTTAACGATAAAAAGTCAAAGGTTATTTTATTAATTTGATTTAATCATTTGGCTAAATTGATATTTCCCTTAAAAACAGAGTGTATTGGGGGATAACTACATCTATTGTTTAAATTTGACGTTATCATTTACTAAGAGTAATCTATACTAATAAACCTTTACACTTTTTGACACATGTCATTACCACATTCACTCTGTCATTTATTTTCCCGTCTAAACTAATTATTTAAATTAAAAAAATCAAATAACTAATTTCCAATTTTTTCTCTTTCTCTCTCTATATTATAAATCTAAGTTCTTATTAAATCAATAATATTAAAAGACATTTTTCATTAAATAAAAACTAAATACTTTGATTAAAAAATACACGTTTTCAAAAACAAAATTTTCTAAAACTATGATTTTTTTCTAAAACAATGAGACTTTTTATAATAATGAAATTATTTTAAAATCATTCTTTTTATATATAAAATAATTTTACAAAACAAACCCGAAGTCTTTAAACAACAAAATATAGATAAAAATAAATTTTTATCAAAACAATAATTTTTTATAACGAAAGTTTTAGAAATAATATAAATATTTTTATCAATTAATCAAAGTAACTACTTATACGTAATTTCAGTTATATCTTATATCAAAATAATATTTTATAGTTTTTTATTATTTATTAATAACTATTTAATATTTTTTAAATCAACCCGTGTAATACACGGGGTTGTACCCTAGTTTTATCATAAACCATTTGTATGATTATCTCTAAATATAAGTTGGAAATATTTTAGTACTATTCTTCCCAAAAGTCGACCGCAACGCGTGGTCTCGTTATTAGTTTTTATTAAAATTTAAAAGCCCAAAATAGATACCGCAGCATTAAATCTACTAAACACATTTCTTTATCTAAAAGCCCAATTAATGTTTCTTAACCCATTTTATGTGAATCCCTCTCTTTTTCTGGTATATTCATATGTGTTGTTTTAATTTGAAATCTTATGTTTTTAGTTTCTTAATATTAATAGTGATATACGAATAATGCTTAATTATGTTACACTGAAAAATAGTTTCTTAGAGAGAGTTTGATTGAAAATGTAATGCATAGTTAATTCACATAAAATGAATATTCATAAACAACAAAATGTTTTAAATATTTTCTAATTGTAACACATTTTTCTTACTTCTTTTATAATGGTATTTTATTTATGTCATCTCAGAGCATTCACAATCCATCCCCTATCGGCATCCTTATAATTATATTAAAATTTACTATTTTTTCTTTATTCTTTTTAATTAAATAATATTTTTTTCATACATTTATCATTACATACTCTCTCATTCTTTCACAAACACTTTTAAAAATATTAAAAAAATCTACAAAGGTCGTAGCATGTTTCTTCAAATATGAGAAAATACGGTACAATCCTCATAAATTTTATTTATTTCACTGAAAATTACTCACAACCATCCCCCATATATAGGGTACCCACTCACATATACATGAGAATGGACTGTGAATGCTTTGAATTCACTCAAACCTAAAATTCAATGTCCAATTGAGAAACACACAACTATTTGAAACCATAAAAACGATCCGGGAGAAAAAACTTATAAATGAAATATAATATACCAAGAAAACTTTAGAATAGAATTTGTAACTGGTTCTAAGCAAAAATTAAAGGCATTTATGTTTGTTGTTTTTCATCTGATTTGTGGTCGTACTTTAATGTTGTCATCGCTCTTTTTGGGTTATGCTCCATAAAACCAATGGCATCCACAAACTCAAACAATGTTTCCTTGTTTGAATATGTGATGTCGACCCCTCGACAACCATCACTCTTCATTTATTAATGAGAATTGATTTTTTATACCATTACTAACGTAAACCGCATATAAGGATGGATGAAAAAAAAACCAACCCTGATAGGTATACTTGAAAAGAAACGCGTATTTGGCCGCGTATAGGATTAGTTCTAACCACGCGATACAATACTTACACGTTATAAATGATAGATCATACATTAAAATTATGAGTTAATGTAAAATGTTAGTGGTGTATAAATCATACTAAGCTCCTTTACCTATGTATATTGAAGTCATAACATTTATAATTGTATAAATAGATATGTCAAAATCAACTACTATTCTTTATTTAATGACTAATTGGATTATTACAGACCATTAATCCATTCGATTATTTTCACTACTTGAGTACTTACCTCAAAATCATCCTCATGAGGCAACTCATCATATGTGAAAAAAAATCATCGGCTTAATATGAAACCTTTTTTTTGTCACATGAACTCAAGACCTCTCTTTATTTTAATGAAGTATTGGGATACTTCGCCTCAACTACTTGCGCTAAAGATCATTGGTAACTACTATTTCTTTAAAACATTAAAAGTAAAAGCACATGTAAAACAAGAACAAGAGAATCATATGGTTGAATGCTATAAGAATATGGAAAGAATACCAATGATCCTCAGGTCAACTTATTGAGGCGAGATACTGAAATTAATTAAAAATAGGAGGTTTGGTTTCGAGTATCACTTTGAGCAAAAATACTTAGGGTTGAGTTAGATGTTTTTCAGTTGTGGGTTTTCTTGTAAGGGGGTTGGGGTCATTTTGATCTGTTTGTCGTGACTCGATTAAAAAACAAGTTAATATATCGATCTTAGCTACATTTATTGTATAAGGGTAAGTAAGGTCATCTCCACAGGGAATGTGTGCAAAGTGTTTAATCAATATGATTCGATTAACTTAAAAACACGAAATTTATAATTAAAAATTAGAACTTTGGATAAATCCAATAAAATCAATATAAAAAGCAACAAACTTTAGAGCAAAATTAATTAAATAATGAAAACCAATCATTTTCGGGTTTTCAATTCTGCAAAATCAACAATTGATACTTTTAAATTGGGGTTTGTAAGAACATAACTTCAAAAGTTTACTTTTGATTAAAGTGATAACCAAAGAACAATCTTTTAAGACTCTTTCTTTCATAAGATTACCAATTCACCTATATCAAAATTTCTGCTTTTATTAATGAGCTCACAATGCAAGGAAACAGAAAACTGAAATCAAGTACACAACTTTATTTACAAATGAACCTTTTAAATTAATCAAAATATAAAACTTTATTCAATAGTCTAATGTTCATTACAAAACCCTAATCAAAACATACTAAATATCTCACTTGACGAGAATCGTACTCCCGAAAGCAATCAAGAAAACCTAGCCACGCATCATCTTCATTAAATCTTTAATCTTGCTTCCAATGACGATCACTGATGATGTGGAGGGTGTTAGAAAGCTTCAATGCACCCAAAAATCTCCTTGAAATTGCTAGATTTCGTGTAGGGGAAGGACTATTTTAAACCATGTTTGATTTGATTTAAATAAACTTAAAAATCCACAAAATCCAAATGTTGTAAGGCTATCAGCGTATGATACGCCGGCCGTCGGTCGTATCATACACCCCCTCGGCCTTCCTACGCCCAACTTTCTATAATTTTTTTCAAATACACCCACTGATACGCCATCGGACGTATTATACGCCCATACCCGGCATATGAAATGCCCGGTACAATTCTGGTTGTGACTTTTTGTAACTTTTGATATTTACCACTCGAGTACTTATAGTTTCATGTTTGCTTTTTTTTCCTTCCAACTAAGCTTGTTTAGGCTTCAAACACATATGAATCAAAACATAAACAAATTTAAATTGTTTCATAATAATCACGATTTTAAATCAAGCATTTAGATCAATCAAACACTAAAATATTAACTTGTGATCAGGTGCGATCCCAACTGGAAATTGAATAGGTTGGCCCGATTAAAATAATCTTTATCCTCCAAACTAGAGTCGTATATTTGTCATTCAAATAAAAATAAAGATAGAAAGAATTAATTGGAGCTTGATACTTATAAATCTAAAATTATTATTTTCTAAAGAGCAACTTATTTTCTAATTGAACTTTGCATTTTGCATTTGTAAGGATTACTAATAAAGCCTAAATACTATACGTTGCTATACTAGTATCATCTCATAACTCTCTTTATGCACTTACACTCATCATATACTAGCGTGGGTCACCTGATTTATGATTAATATGTGTGCTTGGGATAGAAATTTTATATAAATGTATGTTCAAGCTATTAAGTAATTTTGTTAAACCATGAACAGAATGAAGTTGCTGAAAACTCAAAGATTCAGCACTAGTTGTCAACTGCTGAAATCTGTTTAGTGTTGAATTACTGCTATCAGCGCTCAACTTGATGAGTTGTTGATTGACCGCTACTGATCAACACTCAGCTTGATAAGTTGCTGATCGACTGTTACACTAGACAAGACTGTCTATACCGACGTACATTGACAATTGTAATGGTCTGTCTTGTTTGGACAACATTGTACTGAAGCTGCTGATCTCTAATGTGTTAATCGCTTGTCTATGATGTACATGTGTTATCTTAAAACAAGGAATAGATGTAAAGTTGTTTTTATTAGTGTTGAGCTTTATTAGTATAAATACCTTTCACTTGTATAGTTTTGAGGTTAGCTTGTTAGCATACTTGTTATCTTTTAATTTTTACTTATTGTAATCAGAAAAGATTAATCAAGTAAATACATTGAAAGAACATC
Organism: Flaveria ramosissima; assembly: GCA_025215565.1. Taxonomy (NCBI): domain Eukaryota; kingdom Viridiplantae; phylum Streptophyta; class Magnoliopsida; order Asterales; family Asteraceae; genus Flaveria; species Flaveria ramosissima. The sequence goes on along the minus strand of CM046038.1, from coordinate 3,571,568 downwards.
TTGTCTTTACTTTTACTCAAACTATCTTTCTTTGTTAGTAAGACAGTTGACTTAGATTTCGCATTTGCCATCTACCGATCACTAGAAAATCTTGTTAGTTCATAACCCGCTCCAACAATTTTAAATTAAGCTCACCACATAACTAAGAGATTAAATAGAAGTTTTGTGCTTTAAATAATTATGTTGGAGGTTAGGTTTTCTATACTTGACAGAATATATATGTTGGATGGGGTTAGATACAAGGTAGCCACTCAATGGTTATTAAAAAGCTATCTAGTAATGGTTCATAGTCTCTTAATGGTTAAAAGGTAACACTATTATTGAATGGTTAAACGGCTAAATTTTAGTGGTGTGTTTTAGCCATTAAAAGACTAGGAATCATTATAAGGCTACCAAACTGCCCCTTAAATGAAATTTTGGAACCAGTTGAGTTGAGATACTAGTCAAGTTGATCCACCATAACATTTTGGCTCCCTTTCTTTTAATACTTAGTATAAAACAATTGATCAGAAGGATAGATATAACATAACTAGGACCTCAACCATAAAAACTCATCTTGAGAATGTTTCTTTGGAGTCATGTGATGAGCTGCTGATTGATTGTTGTCGATCGACACTCAACTTGAAGAGCTGATGATCGACTTTTACACTAGACAATACTATTTGAACCAAAGTACATTGGCGGCTATAATATTTTGTCTTTCGAAGAAAACATTGTACTGAAGTTGCTGATCTCTAATATGTGGTGTCACACCCCAACCTTGACGGCGGAAACGTCGAGATGTGAGGGTTAAGATTGTTCACAGCCACATAACGCTATTTATTAAATCCAAATATATTATACATAAGTTTCAAAATTACATTACAAGCATAAGTCTTAATAATGAAATAAGTTTCAACATAAAATAACAAACATAATCATTTTGTTTATTAACTAGGTCCAAGTCCTAGAATATGCCAGCAACATAAGTTCACTTCAAACTTGGGGGTTTTCCTGAAACATGATAAAAATAAAAGGTCAACTCTAAATAGTTGGTGAGTTTCCAAGGTTTTCATACATAATATGAAAAGGTTACAAGTAGCAATTCAAGTCATAGGTTATAAGCTAGTAAGGTTATAGAACACATATCGTTACAACCAAACCTCGACTTGATTACAAGTATAAAAGATTGGCTAAGTGTATTTGGTTCCCTAGTGCACAAGCGTACGGCCCCTAGGAGTCGGCAATACCTCGACTTTAGCACCAAATAGGCTTGTCAGGCCCAGAGATCTAAGACGTCGCCAGGCTAGCAATAGTTAATGATTGTAAACAAACTATGTATCTCATATAAACACTTACAAAACACAAATAACCATGACAAAATAATAAGTTGAATTGCATGTGATTTACAAGTCTCAAACGTGTATAAGTGTATCATGTATAAGCTATCATGTTTCACCCCAAAATAGTGTGAAATAAAGTAAAAAGGGGACAAGGAAAACTCACATGAAATAAATAAGATGATGTTAAGAAGGTAAACGAGGCTCCAACGATTTCTCTTACAAAATACCTAAACGTTTATGTTCCGAGATTAAGTTCGGTATTAAGATTATCAATTGGACATGAACTAGGGTTTCAATTGGAATTTGGGGTTTTGCTAATAATATAGCCAATTTTATTTTGACTTTATAAAGATGGAATAAGCCGATTAATAATTATGATTTTAAACAATAACGTGTCATTAGTGAACTTGAATAATAAATATCGCTTAATTAATAATAGTATTGGTTAAATAATGGTTGGGTATAAGATATATAATTACTCAAAAAGTTAATTATTTAAAACTTAATCAAATGTAATTAATTGGAAAAATTAATTATTTAATTGACTAGCAAAATAACTTAAAAGTATTTAAGTTTGGTTTATAATGTTTTTCTTAAACTTTTGAGTAATTATTATAAAGGTTTTATAATATTAAAGCCTTTTAAAAAATAAAGAACTAAGATATTATATGATTTAGAAGTTTTAAGATAATAAAAATTATTTTTTTTTTATAAATAGTTAAACTTTTAAAAAGAAATTTAAGATCTCAAAGTTTTTATATAATTAAACTATTTGTTATAAAATAGTAGATTATATTGTTACAATTTTTCAAAAAATTAAATTAATAATTTCTAAATTAAATTTAAGTATTAACATAATTTTTATTTTAATTTAATGGAATAATAGTATTCTTTTGTGATTTAATTTATAAAAGAAATATTAAAAAAAAAGATCTGAGGGAGCCCGGGTTCGAACCCGGGTCCCTTCTGCATGTGCACAAGGCGTTAACCAGTGGGCTATTAGCCCGAATCTGATTTCAATCGCCACCTTTTGTTTAAGAGTGTTGAATAAGAAAACCCCCAAATCTCAAGAACCCTAGAAATCAGATTGAATCCAATTGAACACCAATTCGACGTTTTTGATAGAAATCAACATAGGGCTTTTGTTGTTCACATGAAACCGAGCGTATGTTTGGATTTGATTACCTGAATAACTACCAAATCGGTGTTACAAGAGAAAGATGCAGCCGCGACCATGGTTGATTAGTTTCAAGGTGCAAATGTTGTTGGTAAACAAATTAAATTTGCAGAATGCTTCGGATGGTGTTGATATGTCAAAACCCTCAATCAATTTTGTGTAAGAATGCTTCGCCCATAGTTCTCGACTAGATGCAGGTCGAAGACGAAAGATGGTGATCGATGGGGAGGTGTGGGTGTATTGTGAATGAAATTGATGTTTCAGGTAGTTTCTCGAGATCAAAAGGAAGGTTTTCCCCTGTTTAAGCGTGTTCAATTCTTTCAGTTTTGTTTCAAACGTGTTTAAATTTGCATTCAAGGTTTCGGTTTCAAGTTTAGATGTTCATTACAGCAATAAGAACCAAATTAAATGTGGTAGCAGGTTCGAGTGACGGGCGCGAATGGTTGGGACGTTTTAATTTGCATCTAATTTAACGTTTTGTGGAGTTTTGGAGATCGCCGGAGAGCCGCCGGAGCCGGCACCGGGAAAACGGGGAGAGAGAAAAGGGGTGGGGGGTTGGTTTTTGATATTTTACACCTTTGGCCCCTGTGGTTTTGCTTTCAACATTTTATGCAAAAACTTAAATGTTTTAAGTTTCAAAATTATCAAATAGACCCCCTTAACTTTTAATTTAAAGTTTTATATATTTATTAGTTTAATAATTCTTACAAATTACTATTATTAATAACAATATTATTATTATTGTTATTATTATTAGTTATCATTATTATTAATGATATTATTAATAATAATAATATTATTATTATTGTTAATATTATTATTATTAATATTATTATTATTGTTGGTATTGTTATTATTGTTATTATTATTGATATTATTATTAGTAATAGTAATAATAATATCTTTATTATTACTATTATAACAATTATTTTCTATTATTTAATTAATTTGTTAAACCCCAAATTAATTATCAAACACATTAATTCCACAAAGTTTCAAAATTGACATAAAAGGTTCTTACAAGAATTAACTAAGTTAATTTTTAATAAACAAAAATATGAGATGTCACATGTGGATTGCCTATCTATGATGTTCATATGTTATCCTAAACCAGGGATAGATGTAAAGTGATTTATTTTAAGTGTTTAGCTTTCTTAGTATAAATATCTTTCACTTATGTAGTTTTGAGGTTTGCTTGTTAACCCACTTGTTATTTACTGATATTTACTCTTTGTAATAAGAAAAAATTAATCAGGTGAATATATTAAAAGAACATCTTGTGTCTTTACTTTTACTCAAAGTATTGGTGTTTGTTAGTAAGACAGTTGACTTAGATTCCGTATTTGTCATTTGTCTATCACTAGAAAAGTCTTGTTAGTCAATAACCCGATCTAACAATTTTGATTTAAGCTCACCACAATATTAACAGATCAAGTACAAGTTCTATACATTAAATAGTTACGTTGGTGGTTAGTTTTTCTATACCTAACTGGAATATATTTGTTGGATGGGGTTAGATGCAAGATTAAGGGGTTGTTTGGTACCCTATTAATGATTATTAAAAAACTATCTATTAATATTCATAACCTCTTAAAGGTTCAAATGTAACCATAATGTTGAATGGTTAAACGACTAAATTTTAATGATATCTTTAGCCATTAAAAGACTAGGAATCGTTAAAACGCTACCAAATTGCCTCTTAAATGAGCTTTAATTGAGTTAACATAAGAGTCAAATTGATCCACCAAAACCTTTTGGCCCCTTTCTTTTAATACTATAAATATAACACAAAATATATAACATTGATCTAGTTATTGTAATGACTTATGAACTCATCTAAAAAGTTGTTGCACATAAGTCAAATGGAAAATATAAAACTATTTCTTGTCAAATCTAGAGGACTGGACAAAATCCTGACATTTGAAATAAAATAAGTAAGATTGTGGGTTAATTATGTGTCTGTAAACTTCCCTTCTTAATATCATATGAACCTCTTTGTGTTAGGCAATTTTTTTCTTTGGAATTACACAAATTTTATTAGATATTTTGATTAAATCATTCATTTTCATATTATTGTTTGAAATTTAAAGTATCTTGAGTCGTTTGTTATTAAAAGTCAAAATCAGATGTACGACTGAGGTGTTTAATCAAGTTTCTATTTTATTAAAGATGTCATTGTTTGTTAGAAAGTATGAATTAGACATGTCGTTGACAAAAGTCAAAATCAAACCTTTCGATTAATGTATTGAATATTATTCAAGATTCCAAACGCAATTTGATCTTGACTTGTTCAACCAGAATTGGGTAACAAAAATAGTGCAACTTTTTGAAGTTTTTCACGCATGACAAAATGTTTCTTCATACGTGTACGTTGTACACATTGATTTTGTCAACCAAAACGATAAAATATAACTCACCAATCTAAACATAAGACATATGGACTTATTTATTTTGAATGATTTAGTGTAAAATCAAGGATCAACATAAAATTTTAAAAGTTGCTTTATACTTTTAATGCTATATTATATATATATACTAGCCTAATATCCCGTGTGTTACACGGATTAAAAAAAATTAAAACAACAAATATTAACAATTAGAAATTAAGAATTAATACTAATAAATCTTCTAATATATATAAATAATATATAAGGATGTGAAATTTAAGGGATGCAAAATTTTCATTAAATACAATATTTCACTATATGAATGACACGTGACAATAACTTCTTGAGAGCGTATCATGTGATAACATATAGGTTAAAAATTAATAAATTGTTAAAACATAAAATTGATAAAATTTTATAAAAAACTTAGTGAAGAAACATGTTAACTTAATTTGTATTGTGATTGTATATAAAATTGAATTATGGAAAACTAATCTCTTAACATTATGTTTAAAATTAAGATTTTGTTTACCATAATTTTAGATAAGATCACTATACATATATTACAAAATGACTTTTTATTTTCTCAAAATAAATTATAAGGCTTACAAGTAATGGTTTCCATTTTAACATTTATTTGAATTTAAATTACAAATTATATTAATTTAAAATTTAGAAACTTTTTGTTTTAGGAAAACAAATTAAGAGAAATTTTTGGAGGTTAAAGATTGTTTAATATGATGACAAGTGGCAATATTTGTTTAAGAATTTGACATGTGTCAAAGGATGTTTAGTATAATGACAAGTGGTAAAACCCTTTTCATTTATTATATATAAAGATATATAAAGATATATATATATATATATATATATATATAGGGGAGGGTTCAAATGAGAACTCACTTTTTTTGTGAGAACTCTAGGAACCAATCTCAACCACTAGTTTTCAATGGCAAAATGGTAATTAATAAATACATAATAAAAAAATTATAAAATGAAAAATAACATAGAAATAGAAAAAATAAAAACACAAAAATATTCTCCTAGTTTTCCTCTTTCAAAAAAAATTTTTTAAAAAATTTATAAAAAATAAAAAAAAATTCGTTTTTTTACGAAATTCTATTTACACATGTGTAATACCGGATTTACACATGTGTAAATCCAGTATTACACATGTGTATAACCAGATTTACACATGTGTAAACAACGTATGAACGATTTTTTTTAAAAAGTATATCAATATGGTAGACGTTGGAAAGATAAAAAAAATACTAAATTTTATGGTGAAATTTTTTTGAAAAAATGATGTCGTGAAAAAAAGTTATGAACGTTTTAAAAAAAGGAGGAAATGACATGTGATTGCATGTGATCAAGAATGAGTGGTTGAGATTGGTTCCTAGAGTTCTCACAAAAAAGTGAGTTCTCATTTGAACCCTCCTTTATATACATATACATACATAGAGAGAGATAGAGAGAGAGAGAGAGAGAGAGAGAGAGAGAGAGAGAGAGAGAGAGAGAGAGAGAGAGAGAGAGAGAGAGAGAGAGAGAGAGAGAGAGAGGAGAGAGAGAGGGGAGAGGGAGAGAGGGAGAGAGGGAGAGAGAGAGGGAGAGAGGGAGAGAGGGAGAGAGGGAGAGAGAGAGAGAGAGAGACAGAGAGAGAGAGAGAGACAGAGAGAGAGAGAGAGACAGAGAGAGAGACAGAGAGAGAGAGACAGAGAGAGAGAGAGATAGATATAGATAGATATATATAGATATATATATATATATATATATATATATATATATATGTATATATATATATATATATATATATAGATATATATATATATATATATATATATATATATATATATATATATATATATATATATATATGTATATATATATATATGTATATATATAAATAAGATAAAAGAGATTTGTAACTTTCGTTATAGAACTTTGTAACGAAATCATATTTTATGAAGTTTGGATTACGTTATTATGTCCTGTTAGCTAATTATGTTATTAAAATATAATAAGCTTAGCCAAACACCGATAACAAGTGTTGATTAATAAAAGGTAAAAAAAGAATGAAAGATTATCAATGTGTGAAGACATTTTGGTTTGATATGAAAGTTATTTTCACAGGCAATTCCAAATACTTGTAAAATGTTTTTTTTAAAGAATAAAATATATTTATTTATAGATTTTGTATTACTGTATCAGATTTTAAATCAATATATAAAACATAGAAAAAAATAAGTACGCTACAATGATATTTCTAAAGTAACCATTACGTTAATATAAGAAACGGTGTTAACAAACAATAAAGTGAACTTTTAGGTAATTAAAGTATAAATACATAAAGTAATCATAAATACTAAAATAAAATAAAAAAAACTACAAGGCTAGAATTAAAATATCTTAAAATATGTTTAAAGATAATCATAAGAATTGTTAAGAAATAATAAAGAATCAAAGGGGAAAACAGGTGAAGAAAAACAAAAGTAACCATGCAAACCAAAAATAATTTTGGAGAAGGGTGTTACGGTGGATCAAACTCACGCCAATTGGCTTAACATGAGGCGTGCTTACTACCAGAATACATTGTATATATACACATTTACAAATGTCGATGGGGAGCCCACTGGCTGCCACGTGTCACGTTTTAATTGGTACAAAAAATTTCTTTTTTTTTTTGCTTTTTCCAAAACTTGGGCTTTATTAACTAATTTTTTTTTCCGACATTCAATAACTGGATGCAAGTGGGGGAAATGGTTAGGACTATGTGTTTCTTGGTTGGGGTTGCAGGTTTGATTCCTGCGGCCGTGAACTTCTTTTTTTGTTTTTTTAAACCTTTTCTACACCTTTTTTTTTAATATGTTTCTTTTTATAATTGTTAACACCACTTCTATCCATGTTTTAATACTCAAAATAAATCCATGGCAACTTTGCATGTTTCTCTTAGTTATTTAATTACGTTCATGTCGTCAAAACTCGGGTAACGAACTTTGCAAACGTGAGCTCAACCACGTTATTGTAATCGTACGACTCCCGGCGCAACGCACGGGTTCTAATTCCTCGCTACTACTTAAAAGCAAAGGTCGATGGACTTCCCACGGGCTGCCACGTGTCACAATACAATTGATGAAAAGTCTTTTCTTTTTTTTTTTCCTTTTTCCCTGGCCATGTATTGGTAAATAATTATCTTTTGAAATAAGTCATTGTTGTTGGGCTGATGGAGTGGCAAAACCCCATCACTCGCTTCCAAAACCCGCCTCAGGTTGCGGGTTTTTCCTTTTTTTTCTTTTATATTACTTTTAATGTTTATTTCATTTAAATTACTTTTTGTAATTCTTAAGCCACATGGAGCATAACGTAGATCACATACACGTCGCAACATGTCGTTAAATCATACTACTTCGCCGTTGCGCACGAGCCTTGCAATTAAATTACTTTTTTAAAATTGGATTTTCTACGTACGTTTCGCGTTGGTATACGTTCCGATGTAAATTATGTTCGGAAATAAGTTGGGTCGAATAAAAGAGGTATCATTAACGTAATAATTTGAAAATAAATCGGATCAATTGTAATGTATACTTTATCACGTCATATAGTGTCCCGCCGCAACGCGCGACGGGTAAAGAAACTAGTTCATTAACATTTCTTAACTTATACTAATTTAAAAAAGATTAAAATAAAAAAATACTTAAGAAATGCCACCTAGACACACCTTAAATTCATGCTGGTTACTGCTTGTTAACTGTAAGAGCATTTCATCAAATCTAATACAATATACGATGTTACCATGCTGGTATCTTATGTAACACACGAGAAATATTAATAGTTACTAATAAAAATTTGAAAATTATAAAACAATGTGTTCGGATAAGATATTACATAAATTACCTGTAATTAACTACTCTGAATAATTAAAAAGATAATATCGTTTTTTAGATCTTTTGTATCAAAAATCTTTCTTTTTTAAAAAATAGTTTTTAAACATTTGGTTTAAATAAGCACATATTTTAAAAGATGTTGTTTTCTATAAATACTTTGTTGTATAAGAAAAACTTCATATTTCACATAATTTTATTCTCTAAACACTATGTTTTTTTTAATTAAAAGGATCGGGTTTTTAATTTATTAAAAAAATGTTTTTTATTTGTAGATTGTATAAATAATATCATTAATATTCAATATTATCACTAAATACTAATTAATAAAAATGAAATTAGTGTAAGAAGATCTAATTTTATGTCGCGTAACATTTTAGTTATTTATTATATGGGAAATGTAGAAATACAAAGTCTTCTAAAACTAAATAGTGTAAGAAGCATTAAGATGTTAACATGTGTACTTTTGATTAAAATTGGATTGGGGGTAAAATTGGTAATGTTCTCTCATTCTAATGTTTTACCTTTTTTTAAACAATCATATCCCTTACAAGTAACATAATAACTAGTACTAAACTCAATGATTAGCAATAGACACAATGAGTTGCTTGATGAGAAATACATAATTACCTGATCAGGATTACATAATGAACTGAAAATATAAAAAAAATTACACTTTTAGCATTGTGTTATTTGAAAATCATCATTTTTAAAAAACAAAATGTATAACAAAATGGTCAACATTAGTTATAATGGTCTGATGAATATTACACAGTGATATGATATTACATAATTAGCTGAAAAATATTACACAATAAGATAAAATACGTGAAAAAACACTTTGTTTTTATGTATCAAAATTATAGGCATTTTAAAGATAAAAAAACGCTTGTTTTTATGGTGTAATTTAAAAAAAAAACTAATGTTGTATGCAAAAGTTACGAGTGTTTAAAAAATATCGAACTTGAAAATGTGGCTAAAACTAAGACCATGTGTAATGGGGCGTTAAACTCATACATAACGCCACATAATGCCCCGATCACCATTACGGTGGGGCGTCATGTTTAAAAGGGCATTATTTTTATATCCCAAATCACCAAATCTATAATGATGAAGGGCGTTATAGGGACATCAACCATTACTTGTGTTTTTAACAAGAAGGTAATGGTAACTTGACGCTGATGTGGCAGAAAATGCCCCTTAGTAAGCATTAACCATTACTCATGGTCTAAACATTTTTGTCCTATCATTTAAAGTTTCAATTATTTATCATTATGTCATCGATTTTTTTAGCCATTTAATCTAAGATCTAATGGATAATAATTTTTCTCACCGTTTTTAATTTTCCTTTTTGTTTATAACAACCTCACCCTTATTATATATAGATCTAAAATATGTTAATGAATAAATATTAAACAACACATATTTTACACCTTTATACCAACGAAAAAAACTTGACACCGGCAGTCTTTTTCGCTTAAAGCTGGGTCTCCACTCTCCACTTCCTCCCTCTAAAATTATTGTTGCATGATTAGTTTTGCCATGCTTAAAGTGGGTCTCCACTTTCTCCTCCTTTCAAGTTCTACTTTGTGTTATTAGGTTTTTAAATTTCTTTTCTTGTTACAAAGTCATTTTACTCAAGTTATATTTATTTAAAACAAATAAATTCTGAAAAACATTAATATGAGGTTAGAATACGTGAGAAACATCGATCAACAACAGTTTGGGAGCAGGGCCGGCTCAACATTTCTGGATGCCTAAAGTGAAATAAATTTTTGAGGCCCTCACCTGTATGTTATTTACTAAAGACATTTGCCTCAAATCGACGACATAAACAAATTTGTTTATAGTGCGACAGAAAACAACTTATGGCAGAAAACATCTTAATTAACTTAAACATCATAAACTAAAAAAAAGCCTACTAAATGATAAATAAGTAACAATTGATTAAAGTAAAGAGAAAAATCAATTGCAAATGTAGATTTAAATCAAAACTAACAACAATAGATTTACATAGACAAAAGAACAATGATAGATTAAAGCAATTGAGCATGAATCAATATTAGATAATAATAGTTAGTAAACCAGATGATTAATTGCAAAACAGAATTTAGAATTGATGAACTCAAAAGAACCGTCAGCATTAAAAACTCAATGAACTTTTGTTTAACAAGTCTCATAAGTCAAACTCGATGAACCAAGTTTTGTATGTTGACCTCGATAAACCTCCAATAATTTTATTATCCTTCGATAATTTTTGCTATCCTTCCATAATTTTTATTATCCTTCTGATTTATCTTTAAAAACGTATGTTTTTATTTTGAAATTTGAGAGCCTTTAAATTTTGGGGGCCTGAAACGATTGCTTTAGTTGTTTATATCGTAGAGACGCCCCTGCTTGGGAGATCATTCGATCAATAGTAATTGGGTTAGTGTTGAAATGTTTGTCATTGGTGTAACAAAACTACCGCTTAAGGATTTCCTACTAAATGTTTTCCAGTCGATAGTAGTTACCATTGATGATAACTGAATAACTTGAGTTTTAACCATCAATTGAGATATTGTTTTGTTGGAATTATGGGTCAAACTAGTTATGCTAAACTAGAGGGACTTATATTGACAATCATCCATAGTTAAAGTTGATAGTTGTTTCTTATATGTGTTAGATAGTTCAGGGGGAGATGTGTAACTTTCTGGGTTACGGGTATTATAAAAGGGTTAGAAGGTAGTTAGGTTAGTTAACTTCTTCATTTTGCTTGTACGCTCAAATCATACCTGATTTGGGGTTTCTTTTCATTCTTTGTATTCGTTTGATCATAACTGTATAATCGGGAGTAGTGAATGTTCAAGATTACATCTTTGTGTAGATTTGATTTCATTCATATTGGGTTTAATTTTCACAATTGGTATCAGAGCCTGGTTAAGGCTCAATTAAACTCGGAATCTACTAAGGAATTGGGTGTACGCGTGTAAGAGATCAAGATGGTGTCTACGAAGTTTGAATTGGAAAAATTTGATGGTCGGAATGATTTTGGTCTGTGGAGAATAAAAATGAGGGCTCTCCTTGTTCATCAGGGCCTGGTGGAGGCATTGTCCGGCGGAGGTCCGGCTATAACTTTGTCACCAGAAGCAACAGATCAAGAAAAGAAAGAGGCCAAAGCAGCAGAAGATAAAAGGAAGGATATACAGTAAAAGGCACATAGTGCCATTATTTTGAGCCTGGGAGATCATGTGTAGAGGGAGTTATCAAAAAAAACCACAGCTGCTGAAATCTGGTTGAAATTAGAGGGATTGTACATGACAAAGTCATTAGCAAATCGATTATACCTAAAGAAAAGACTCCACATTTCATATGGCATCAGGCAAAACTATTGAAGACCACACAACTAAATTTAACAAGTTGATGCTTGATTTAGGTAATATTGATGTAACGTTGGAGGATGAAGATCAAGCAGTTATATTCTTGACTTCTTTACCTCAATCATATGAACACTTTGTTGATACTCTAATGTATGGGAGAGAAACTTTGTCCATGGAAGAAGTGATGTATGCAATTAATTCTAGAGAATTAAATAAGAGATCAGATGGTTCAGAGGAGGCTGGTAGTAGTGGGTTGATGGTTAGAGGTAGATATGATCAAAAAGGGTACAAGAATAAGAGTCAACACAGATCAAAGTCAAGGTCCAAAAGGAAATGCTATATTTGTAATTCTGAAAAGCACCTAAAAAGGGATTGCCCGGATATGAAGAATAAGAGACAAGATCACAGTCATCCAAAGCATCAAGGTAATACATCTCCTAAAGGTTCTATGGATGCATATAAGAGTTCAGAAGTGCTGGTGGTCACAAAGGGAATCATGGCTGATTCATGGGTGATGGATTATGGCTGCTCATACCACATGATTTCATTAAAGAAGTTCTTTAAAGAGTATAAAGAAGTGGATCTTGGAGAAGTAAGATTGGGTGATGATAGATCTTGTAAGATTGAAGGGTATGGAGTAGTTGATCTGAAACTTGACAATGGAACAACTATGGAACTACACAATGTCAGGTACATTCCTCAATTAACCAAGAATCTTATTTCCTTGGGTACTTTTGAAAAGAATGGTTGCAGTGTGAATCTAAGAAATGGAAAAGCCAAGGTGATAAAAGGGTCCATGGTAATGTTGACTGGATCCAGAGTTGGCAATAATTTGTATGTTTTAGATGGCTATGCTGAATCTGGTAGTGTAGCTATGGTGGAGGGAAAGAAAGAGAATCAGGCTATGCTATGGCATAGAAGACTGGGTCACATTAGTGGACGGGGAATTGTTAACTAAAGAGGCAACACGTATTAGGAAACTTGAAAGAATGTGAATTTGGGTTTTGTGAACACTGTATAATGGGCAAATCACATAGGGTAAAATTCACAAAAGGCGGACATAGTACCAAAGGTATTTTGGATTATGTTCATCGGATCTATGGGGACCAACTAAGACTGCTTCTTTAGGTGGTGCTCATTACTTTCTCTCTATAATTAATGATTATCTAGAAGGTTGTGGGTTTTCATTCTTAAACACAAGCATGAAACATTTTCCAAGTTTAAGGAATGGAAAATTAGAGTAAAGGCACAGACAGGAAAGAAGGTGAAGAAACTAAGAACAGACAATGGCTTTAGTTCTGTAACAAGGAGTTTAGTGAATTGTGCAGGAATGAAGGTATGTCCAGGCATCTAACTGTGCCTGGAACACCTCAGCAAAATGGGCTTGTGGAGAGAATGAACAGAACCATTCTAAACAAAGTTAGATGTATGCTACATGAATCAGGGCTGCCCAAGAGTTTTTGGGCAGAGGCTGTCAATATTGTTGCTCACTTAAATAATAAGTCACCCTCTTCAGCAATTAACATGATGGTGCCCATGGAGAAGTGGTCAGGGTCAAAGACAGAATATGATGATTTAAAGGTGCTTGGTTCTGTAGCTTATGCACATGTCAACCAAGACAAGTTGGGACCAAGGGCAATAAAGTGCATATTTCTTGGTTATCCGGATGAGGTTAAAGGGTATAGGTTGTATAAACTAACAGATGAAAGTAACAAGGTATTTTCAAGTAGGAATGTTACTTTTAATGATGAAGTGTTATACAAAGATGTCTTGAAAGCAGGAGAAAGAAGATCAATTCAGAGTTCCCAACTTGAGGTGGAGAATTATGAGTCATTTATTGACACAAACCCTATATCACTTGATAATGACCAATCAAGTGGCAGCTCTAATGGCAATGCCGAAGGAGCTGCAGGTCAGGGGTCTAATAGTACCAATTCTTATAGCTTAGCTAAGAATAGGACTAGAAGACAAGTATTGCCACCTGTTAGGTTTAGAGAATCAACTGATTGTATTGAAAGTGAAAGTGACTTGACTGCTTTTGTTTTTATGACAGTTGAGCAAGAAAGCATGGAAGAACCCTTAACCTTTTATGAGGCCATTAAATCAGCAGATAAAGATAAGTGGATCTCAGCTATGAAAGATGAGATGAAATCTTTATATGAAAATGAAACATGGGTTTTAGTTGATAAACCAGATAATCAAAAATTAGTAGATTGCAAATGGTTGTATAAAGTCAAGGAAGGACCAAGGTTCAAAGCCAGACTAGTGGCAAAAGGATTTACTTAAAGAGCAGGTGTAGACTATAATGAGATATTTTCTCCTGTGGTAAGACACACATCTATCAGAGTTATGTTGGCAATAACTGCTCATTATGCTTTGGAGTTGGAGCAGCTGGATGTAAAAACTGCATTTTTACATGGTAAGTTGGAAGAAACCATTTATATGAGGCAGCCACTTGGATTTGAGGTGGAGGGTCAAAAGGAGAAGGTATGTTTGTTAAAAAGATCATTATATGTTCTGAAACAATCTCCTAGGCAATGGTATCTCAGGTTTGATGAGTATATGACAAGTCATGGATTTACAAGGAGTAATTATGATAGTTGTATGTATATGAGGGAATATGCGCAAGGAAAGTTTATATACTTGCTGTTATATGTAGATGATATGCTAATTGCATGCAACAGCAAGGAAGAAATAAGGGTCACTAAGGATTTGTTGAAAAGTGAGTTTGACATAAAAGAGTTGGGTAATGCAAGGAAGATATTAGGTATGGAAATATGCAGGGATAGACAATTATATCAGTTGAAATTAACTCAGTCTGGGTATCTTAAAAAGGTATTACAAAGATTCAACATGGATAAATGCAAGCCAGTGACTACTCATATGGCTCAGCATTTTAAACTGTCAAGTCAAGACTCACCTCAGTGTCCAAAGGATGTGAATTTTATGGAAAAGATTCCATATGCCAATGCAGTTGGATGTTTGATGTATCTTATGGTTTGCACTAGGCCAGACATAGCTTATGTAGTAAGCTTGGTAAGTAGGTACATTGCTTGTCCAGGAAAGATGCATTGGCAGGCAGTTAAATGGGTATTTAGATATCTTAATGGCACACAAAATGTTGGTTTGGTATTTGGTAGAGATAAGGTTTTGAATACTAACATTTTTAGGATATGCTGACAGTGATTTTTCCAAAGACCTTGATAATGGAAGATCAATCACTGGTTTTGTGTTCACCTTGTTGGGGAGTGTTGTGAGTTGGAAAGCAACTTTGCAGCCAACAGTTGCATTATCAACTACCGAAGCAGAATTTGTGGCATTAACTAAAGCAGCCAAAGAGTGTCTATGGTTAAAAAGGCTAGTTTCAGAGCTAGGTATGGTAGTTAATGACTCAGCTGTTCTATTTGATAATAGAGGTGTTGTGCAATTGGCCAAGAATCAGGGTCATCATGAAAGAACTAAGCATATCAGGGTTAAGCTCTATTTTATTAGAGATATGGTTAAATCTAAAGAGATTGAGATTAGGGAAGTTGATACTCTTGATAATGCAACATATATGCTTACTAAGGCATTACCGGGTCCTAAGTTTGAGTATTGTATGGAGTTGCTGAATTTGGACTAGTTTGATCCAAGGTGGAGTTTGTTGGAATTATGGGTCAAACTAGTTATGCTAAACTAGAGGGACTTATATTGACAATCATCCATAGTTAAAGTTGATAGCTGTTTCTTATATGTGTTAGATAGTTCAGGGGGGAGATATGTAACTTTCTGGGTTACAGGTATTATAAAAGGGTTAGAAGGTAGTTAGGTTAGTTAACTTCTTCATTTTGCTTGTACGCTCAAATCATACCTGATTTGGGGTTTCTTTTCATTCTTTGTATTCGTTTGATCATAACCGTTTTAATCGGGAGTAGTGAATGTTCAAGATTACATCTTCGTGTAGATTTGATTTCATTCATATTGGGTTTAATTTTCACATGTTTCGTGAAAAGTTGTTTCCTTTTGGTAATGTGTTACGACGATTTCCCAACTATAAAACACAAATCTTTGGTTTGTTTACTAGGTAGACGCTTCTTCACCAAAATTTTCATTTTTTTTAGTTTTTATTTATCCGATTGAATTTTCAGTGATACGCATACGTTTAAGAGAGAAAATCCAAATTATTCCATATAAAACATACATCATTTATATGTGATCCATTAATTTGTAATCTAATTGCCGACACTAATAGTTTCATGTTTCATCGATCGGATGATCTGTCTATCATATATTTAGCATGTTATTAGTATTCATAATGGTAAATAGGACATTTTAATACATGTGTAACACTAAATACAATGTTGTTATTGCTGTATTTGTTGTTTTGCATTTACTTTTAAAATTTTATGCTTAAATACGTCAAAACTTATATAGTTCAATAATAATTAAGGATAAATTTTACACAATGTATTTTTGTTCCATCACTAATAATAATACTTAGTACAATTGGTTAAGTAGAGATACCTAAAGCAAAAACGAAGAAACTTTTAGTTAAGTCTTAGGGGCTGTTTGGTAGCCTCTTAATCAGCCTCTTAATGGTTCAGATGTCTGAATGGTTCAGCACTTAATGGTTCAGACTGTTTGTTTCGCGAGCACATGTCTGAATGGTTAAGAGATTTACCTCTGAATGGTTAAGCATTATATTGATGCTGAATGGTTAAGAGGTCTAATGCTGAATGGTTAAGACATATTATCTGAATTGGTCAGACATTTGTCTTTAAATAGTTAAATTATATACTAGCTCTTAATGGTTCAGACCTCTTAATGATTCAGCACTTAATGATTCAGACATCTTATTGGTTCAGCACTTAGTCATTCAGATGTTGCCAAACAGCCCCTTATTCAAAGCAGACAAGTGGTTTTCCCACTTATAGATATCCTTCTAGAAGGCTAGAGGTGTGGTCTTGACTGAAAACTAATAAGTTGACTCAATTAAAATAACATTTATGTTTTAAAACAGAGTCGTATATTTATTGTTAGAAAAAAAAACATGTTTTCTTTAAATTTATAGTTTAAGAAAAACAGTAACGATCAGATTCAAACAAATCCCTTGAGTAATTGTCTGGAAACCAATTCCAAATATTCGTACGCTATTTAGCTATTATAATCATTTTTTTTCTGACTACTAAATACAATATACTTATGTATCTCCACTTACTTTAAAATATAATTTAAACAATTTAAAGGCGAATATGTTCCCCAAAAGAAAAACGGGTCATGTTCAAAGAAACTTACAATGGTCATAATATTATATGTTATCGTAATTTATATAATATTTTAGTTTTACTCTTCAGCTAAATTGTCAATTTTATCATATCAAGTGTTAAGAGAAACTCAACAATCATACTTGCATATACGGTTATTTACATGTAAGATAGAAAAGCTTTATAATCGACTTAAAAATGCTAGAAATATTCCGTAGGAATATTAATTTAATTAGTTATTAGTGTGCTACGATTTTAATGTAAATTGTTACATATAGTGGTTTCATTCTAAAACTGGTTTGTAATACAAACACTAGTTCATAAAGCTTGTATGTTATTATTAAAACTATAGTTTATCAATATGAGATGGAGTTTACGCAAAATGTATATTGTATGAATTATGATACGTATATGCACATGAAGTATATCCGTTATGTGTATGTAGGTGTATTTTTTCAACCATCTTAATTGTATCATGAGTATGCATAATGTGTGTATTGTGAATATATATCATGTGTATTCATTAATTTAACTATGTGTGTGATAGTATGTATGTACATGTATATAACGTATAAAACAAAACTGCATATATGTAACTGTGTTATCTTATCCTCACTTCATAACGAGGACAAATTTACTAGATTATCTTCTCAGAAATTTAACGTGATTGTAATTTAATAATAAGACATCACAACACATGGTGTGTAAATAAACATCTGAAAACCAATATTTATCATCCATAATTTATAAACACACATCATGTGATATTTAAATAAAGCATATATAGTAGTCAAACTGTTTTATTTAAAATATATATTTTAATTTTTAATCTTACACGTACTTAACAATGGTCATTGATAAACTAAAACAATTCTAAACAGTATAAAATAAAATAAAGAAGTTGTAATTTATAATTGTTAATTATCATGAAACTTTTGTATTTTGTAATTATCATTGATAAACTTTAGGTGATAGGTAAATATTATGTGGTTTTAGTTACAAGTAGTGAGAGAAAAAATGCAACAATAGTTATGTATTAAAGCCTCAAAGTAATTACTTAACAACTAGGATAATAAATCTTGTTTCTTTCTCTTGGCCAAGGTTTTGAGTATGCCTAGCAAGATGGGCGGGTCGGGTTGGGTCGGATGCCAGGTTAGAATGGGTTCGGGTTAGGATGGGTTTGGGTCAAAATGTACTAATTTAAAAATGGGTTAGAATGGATTCGGGTCAGGATGGGTTTGAGTCAGGATGGGTCGGGTCAAATGGGTTTAGACTCAAAAAACCACATTGATTAACAATTCTATACATAGATCAATCCCAATGCAATATAACTAAGTATTACTCTAATACCTTAAGGTAAGGTTGTTCAAACCGCTCGGCGTTCGCTCGTCGTTCGTTCGAAATTTGCTCGAAAAATGCTCATTCGTATTTTTGCTCGAAAAATGCATGTTCGAGTTTTTGCTCGGTTGTAAACGAGCCTATCGGCTCGGATCGGTTTGTAACCGAGCCAAGCACGAGCAAAGATCCGCTCGGTTTGGTTCGGTTTGGCTCGGATCGAATTAATATATACATATAGTTTATACGTAACACTCTAGTAGATTTGACCCATTTTATACAAATATATTATGCACAATTGATCAATCAACCCAATAATGAATTCTACATTAAACATAAAAGTGAAATCCTAAGTCGTTAAGAGATATTTTTTCGATCATCTCCTGCACTCATCGTCATCGTTATCTGCAATATGTTCTTCGCCTTATCATATACAACCTTAACTTTATCGTCAACCACAACCTATTGTTATCCATGAGAATATTATGCAATGAAATGTGGCTGGTTTTTAAGTCATTAAATCTTATTCGATGTTGTATAAATCGTATGACACACAAAATAGTTTGGTTGTATAAAATTGTTCGCCGCTCGTTCGAAAATTTACCGCTCGAAAAATGCTCGTTCGATTTGCAGCTCAGTTGTAAACGAGCCGATCGGCTCGATTCGGTTTGAAAACGAGCCAAGCACGAGTAAAGGTCCGTTCGGTTCGGCTCGGCTCGTGAACAACCCTACCTTAAGGTACAACTAGACAAACACATTTAAAATTAAACTTTAAGCAAATAGTTATAAAATAAAAATAAAAAAAGATAAAATGCATGGTGATGGTAGACGTGAGTTGTGCAGTTATATTGTGGTCTTTAACCCCCATCATGCAGCTCCAGTTTATGACGTCCAGTTGCCGACCCGTTCATCTCATATGATCCGTAAACCGATCTTGGCCCGTTCATAAATCCAACATGTTTATCGCTATCATGTAGTCGTGTGGATTTTAGAGAAAAGATGAGGTGAAGAAATATGAGTTATGAGAAAATCTAATCAACCCATCCTGACCCGTTCCTTATTTTTTTATGACCCGTCTTGACCCGTTGATAATTTTTCTAGTTTTAAAGTTACCCAACTAGACCCTCTTAAAAATATAGCTTAATCCAATCTAACACATTACTTCATTATTATTACCCAAATCAACCCAAATATACTCACTTGGGTCCAAATTGCCAGTTCTAGTTTTGAGGATCGGTTCGAACCGTCCAGTAGGCTGGATGAAGCGGTCCGCGGTTGAGATGAGTTTAAGTAGGTTCAAGGCGGGTCAGACAAAGAGTTAGCTAAATTTAAATCCTTTTAGGATTGTGAGTTTTGGATCATTGGTCATATTATTAAAAATTGATGGTTTTAACCAATTGATATACAAACTTGATTGGGTTAAGTGACTAAAAATTATGAATATCTTAATGTACAATCAATTATGTTTAAGTTTATGTCTATAATTAGTTTTATATATATACATAACTATAGACTATTTGTATAATATACCAATTTATTATTGAACTAGATTTAGTAAACCCGTGTATTACCCAGGTTGAATAAATAAAATATTAATATAATAATTTTTTAATTATAAAATGATATTTTAAGATATGATATATAACTGTAATTACTTATGAGAAATGACTATAAATAATAAAATGATTATATCAACTTTTTAAAATATTGCTTTTCATTTTTTTTAAAAAAAATAAAACTCCCAAATTTGATTGTTTTTTGTTTTTAAAAAAATGACTTTGTAAAAATATTAATTTATTTAGAAATAAGCTTAATAAATAGATTTCTTTCTTAATTTATTAAATATTAAAAAGTATTAAAATAATCTATCTATTATAATAAAGCAAAGCCTTTTTTGATTATGTGTCATCTTTACATAAACTCTCCCTATTATTTTTACAAGTGTCATTACCCCCTTTAATTATTTGTACACATGGCATATGAATAGCATCATATTTCCACGTGTCCATTGGTTACCATCCCTATGTTTCTAAAAGTAACACGCGGATCTATTAGGATCCGGATCCTTAAACGGATCTTCACAATACGTTTTCAACACAAAACCATGAAACCCTAAATCTTCTCTCACCCTCTTTGCAAACGATAGCTGCTACAATCTACATCAATATCGAATGAAACCCTAAATCATCATCTCACGCTCTTAGGTTCGATGACTGCTACGATCTCTCACCCTCTTGCAATCGTTACCCTCCTCTCTGTCGATCAACAATGATTTTCTTCATATCAAGATTCAACAATCGGTGCTCAAACATGACGAGATCGAATCTGCTACGTCCTTAGGTTTGTTATCTTCTTCTTTTTCGTATCTGTTACAATCGATGGCTGTTACAATCGATGACAAATTTCATACGTCGGTTGCAGATGCCTATAGATCTGTTACAATCATATTTTCAAACATAATGATTCCAACGGAGCTGACAACGTTCATGGCCCAGGCACCGACATCCGACACCGGTGAGGTCTTCTTCTCGCTCTCCGTCATCCCTCTTCTCTGTGACTCGATCTCACAAACTGAATCGATGAATTGGGGAGAACAGAGGCACCGATGGATGGTGATTTCAACGATGAGAGGGAGAAGAAATCGAGATTCCGAAGAATCGAAGGATGATTTGATGGGTGATCTACTGTTGATCTCACATGGAGACAAGATCTGATAACCAATTGTTGTTTTAGGTATGGATTTTATATTCTATTCGGTGTTTGAAGATGGTTCTATTTGATTGCCACTTCGATTGCTGCTTATGTGCAATGATGGTTATAGATATTGCTGCTTACGTGCATAGCATATTTTGTTCTAAGAACAGAGAATAAGTTAGGCATTACTTGTAGGGTTGCTCAAATAAATCCCAAATCTTATTCATGATTTGTTTTACTACAGATTAGTGATGAATATATTCATCATGGATTCAAAGATTAATAGTGATGAATATATTCATCATGGATTCAAAGATTAAATAGTTATTAATAGTTATTCGCTAAAAACAGACTTAAAGCAGGGTGCAACCTGTTTGACCTGATTCAACCCATTTGATTCATTCTCCTTTTAGTTACAACTTTCATTTGACCCGTTTGAGATAAATCAAACCAACTCATACTGCCAGTTTCAGGTATTCCTATCAAAGAACATTCTAACAAACCAACTCTGCAAACAACTTAACCGGTCTCTGTTTTTATTATGAACTAAAAGAGACTCTATACAGATGAAAAAACAATATGTATACGCTACCTCAGGCTCTTTAACCATATTTGTCCTTATTCTATTAATTGTTCATTAGAATCTATTCCTAATTTCCTATTTAGCCGATTGCCTTGTTAAATGCTACAAACAAATTGACACTGTACTTTGAGTACACGAAAACCCTCGTATAAGTGTAAATACATAATATATTCATTCACAGTCACTACAAGATCCATTCAAAGAAAATAATATGTCATGCTATTTGTTCAGTGGAATGTATTCCAAATTTCCTGTTTAGCAGATTGCCCTGTCAAGTGCTACAAACAAATTGACATTGTACTTTGAGAGCATGAAAACCCTCATATAAGTGTAAATATATAATCTCTACAGTCACTACAAGACCCATTTCAAAGAAAATAATATTTCAGTGAATGTAGTAATGTATATAAAACACTAGGGGCATCATCAAGCAAAGTACAAAGGAAGAGAGTCATATTGGACATCAATATTGCAGCATAAGATGCACAATGTGTATTTTCAGTTATATATGTCTTTACATTTTGTTACGTCTAAAAGAAAAACAGTGTGTACTTCTCGCCCCAAATTTCCAATACAATGTGTATTCTGAGTTAACATCCTCATATTTATTACTTCTGTTGCAAAAGAACAAGAGATATATACAGGTTGTTATGCTTAAGTTTGCTAAACAATTAATGATTGTTCATATTTGTTTCATATCAAAACATGTAAAATAATTGTTCTGCAAGTCTGGTTACAACAAATTACTAATTTATTTCTCATATTTGATAGTTGTGATATAGGTTCTTATTGACCTTCCTGGTCTTACAAAAGTAGTTGTTGGTGAGTTTACATTATACATTTAGCTACTTTTGGTAATGAATAATGTAATTATATACTTAAATGTTATAACTTTACTTATATGATCTTTGTATAGGGCCGCTCAGATAACATCATGCAAGACATTGAAAATTTGGTATGGTCTTACATTAAGAAGGTATATTGTTTTCATTTTGTTATTTAAATCTGTAGTTGAAAGAAAGCTCATATCTTATGTTAACCAACTGTAATACTTAATCTTTGATCATTGTTGAACAGATATTAATCAAATCATCAAGTACCAGCAAACCTAAATGTTTTTTGCAATGTGTGAATTTATGAACCGATAACTGAAACACACATAAAACAAGTCCCCTAAACCTCAAAATTTGATGAGATAACTTGGAAAAAAATTTGCTGGTGAATTTCCGTGTGTTTTTTTTTGTTTTTGACTTAGCATTGAACAACATGTTTTTGATCATCATTCATTTATTTTGATTTTGCTTTTTGATCACAAAGTATGAATTACGAACGAAATATAAGATAATATGTTCTGTTATGGGTTTAATTTGGGGATTAAGTTAACTGTATTATTGGATAACTACTATTTGGCATGTGTGTTTGAATTATCAAATTCAAATTAGTAGCATTAATCCATATTATATTCACATATGTAATAACAACAATTTTTAAAACATCTATATTCAGGGATTGTTACTGGGTGTACTGTTGTTCTACAACTTCATAGGATTGAAAAAGAAATAAAATATGCGGAGTTTGCTCACCTACGAAGAAAAACACTCACTGATTTTGGTATGAATAAAACAATTATGCTTTTGTTTCTCATTTTCTACAAATATATTTTTATTTTACTCTTTATATGATCCATGTTATTTTACTCTTTATATGATCCCAGGCCTTGATGAAACATGCGATGAATGCCATGAGGGAATTGCAAGTTCAATGTTTCGTAGACCGGTAAGTTGTTAATAGTATCTTTTTATGATAAACGCGTCGTTTTGTGTAATACATTTTCGTTTATCTGTGTCCTTTATCTTTTGTGGTTGATTTTGATCTTATAAATTTTTTATAATAAGTCAAATTACACTAATATTAATACTACACCAACATTAGATATGACACGCATGCTCGCTATGTGTACATGACTACCAGCCCTACATGTAGTACAACTCTTGAAAAATATAATTGTGAAAAATTCTTATTTTTAATTATATTTTTGAAAAAGATCATACTTTAGAAATACGTATTAGTAAAATGTAAAAATTAGTTATTATTCACAACTATTTTTTACATACCTTTTTATAATATCATGCATCATACAAACCAATATTACATATTAACATTATTTTATTTTTTGGTTTCAGTTCGTAATGATAACATTGAATCATCAAGTACCTCAAGACACGATTCTAATTGCAAAGAGAATTACATCAAAGATAAATCCTATACATGTCTCAAAACACCTTCACAATTTATTTCTACTAATCAAAACCCTAGAAGTCCATTGTCAGACATCACAAGAGGTACACTTTAATAATTTATAACATTGTTATTACAACATTTTATTTACGATATCTTCTTAATTTATGAACTAGATATTTCGTTTGCAGATATGTATAATTACACTAACATAAATACCACACCGCCACCAATTATGAGAGGAAATTCCATTCTTTGCAATTTGATGCCTACCATTGCTACATGTATTACAAATCCAGAAAGTTCTAATGGTAAATAATTATTATTAGCAAATTTATATTTGAGAAATAATAATTTTTATGTACGTTTTACTAACATGTAATATTTATGTTATTAATTATTGTTATAATTTTATTATTTCTTTAGTTTTACATAAAGACATGCAAAACTCCATCAGTGCACAACGAAGAAAGTCTAGAAAGAATTATCTAGATACGAGAAATCAAAGGATTTGTCACTCCTAGAAGTTCATGACCCAGAAATTATTACGAACGGATTTGAAGGCATATCAAAAGGTTCAATCTATATAACGTTATCTAAGATGTTAAACACTTATTTTATTAACAATATAATTAATATAATTTTCTTTTCTTCGTTATGATTAAACAGATTATCTCGATCACGGTGATCAGATTGTAATTTGTGATACATGTCATGCAATATTATGGAAAGATGAAGCTGCTAGAGGGAAATTAAAAAATGGTGCAAAAACCAACTATTCCATATGCTGTTTATATGGTAGAGTTCAGCTTCCTCAACTTAAGGAACCACCTCAAAACTATCAAAATCTTTATCATGGGTCGGATTCTCAAAGCAAATATTTCTTGAAGAACATTAGACGTTATAACTCAATGTTTTCATTTACGTCCATGGGTGGAAAAGTTGATTCTTCCATTAATAGAGGAAATGCCCCATTTATATTCAGACTTAGTGGTCAGAATTACCATAGTATGGGGAGTCTTTTGCCTCAAGATGGATCTAAGCCAAAGTTCTCTCAATTGTATATATATGATACGGAGAACGAACTTTCTAACAGACAAGGCGTCTTTAGGTATGTATTTAATTTTTCAATATTTATTTCACCAAACAATTTCAACAATAAATATAACCAAAACTTAAAACTAACTTCTATTTTTGTATTGTGTTCAGTGATACAAAAAAGAGTTCTACATCAAGCTCTAAACATATTGATGCTCAAATTATAGAACATCTAAAGAATATGTTAGATTCGGAGAACGTGTTGGTCAAAACTTATCGAATGGTAAGAGATTGTTTTAAACAAAACCCTCATTTGAACTTAAAGTTACGTCTCATTGGAAGAAGACAAAAAGACGGTCGGACATACAACTTACCAACTGCTTCTGAAGTGGCTGCTTTAATTGTTGGTGACATTGGGGATTCAATTGAAAATAGAGATATTGTGGTTGAAACCAAAGATGGAAATTTAAAACGTATTAGTGAGTTACATCCTTCTTATCTTGCCTTACAATATCCGTTGTTGTTTCCTTACGGTGAAGATTGTTATAGGGTTGACATCCCTCACAGGGATGTTACTCCCACAACATCAAAGAAACGACAATATGTGTCTATGAGGGAGTTCTTCGCTTACATGATTCAAGATAGGATGGACGTGTTCTCATTAATTTTAAATTCTCGCCGCCTTTTCCAACAATTCTTAGTCGATGTGTACACCATGATTGAAACAGAGAGATTGAATTACATACGTCATCAACAAAAGATCCTAAGATCTGAATCTTTTGAGCATCTAAATAAGTTACGTAATGATGGTATTACAGATATCTCTAACACCGGAAAGCGTGTCATATTACCTTCATCATTTACTGGTGGTGCCCGTTACATGATGCAAAATTATTTGGATGCTATGTCTCTCTGCAAGTGGTTTGGATATCCAGATTTTTTTATAACATTCACATGTAATCCCAAATGGCCAGAAGTAAAGAGATTTCTTAAAAACAAAACCATTAATCCTGAAGATAGACCGGATATCCTCTGTCGACTTTTTAGAATCAAACTAGATTCTTTGATTAAAGACTTGAAGGAAAAATCAATACTTGGAAAAATTTCAGCAGGTATGTTTCTACTTATTTATATATAATTTAAACTGTTTTAAGATAATATATAATTTCAACAGGTATGTCTCCCATATATTATTCATTAATTGATAAATTAATAACTTTAACTACACATCTAATATTTACTTTTTTGTTATATGTTTTTGTAGTTGTTTATACCACAGAGTTTCAAAAGCGTGGACTACCACATGCTCATATATGTTTATTTATGGCTCCTGAAAACAAGTTTCCAGTAGTTGAACAAATTGATCCACTTATTTCTGCAGAAATTCCGGATAAAAATGATGATATAGAGTTGTATACACTTGTTAGTGATTTTATGATCCATGGTCCATGTGGTAGTCAAAACATAAATTGTCCATGTATGGTTGATAAAAGGTGTTCAAAGAATTTTCCTAAACAATTTCGTGATCATACGTCTATTGATTCAAATGGATTTCCTTTGTATCGAAGACGTGATTCTGGAGCCTTTGTGGAAAAGTCTGGTGTTAATCTAGATAACAGAAGTGTTGTTCCTTACAACAAAACACTTTTAAGACGATATCAAGCCCATATTAATGTTGAGTGGTGTAATCAGGCCGGATCTATCAAATATTTGTTTAAATATATCAACAAGGGTCCTGATAGGGTCACTATTTCTGTTGTGGAAGGTAATGCAGAAGATGATCATCAGCCACAAGTCGATGAGATAAAAAAATATTATGATTGTAGATATTTGTCTGCATGTGAGGCGTCATGGCGTATATTTCGTTTTGATATTCATTACAGGTATCCTTCTGTTATTCGACTTCCTTTTCATCTTCCGAACCAGCAAAATGTCATATATGGTGCGGATGATTATATAGACGATGTCATGAACAAACAATCAGTTTCAACTACAATGTTTTTATCTTGGATGAAGTGTAACGAAAAAGATGAACATGCACGAAAACTTACATATGTTGAGTTTCCTACTAAGTTTGTTTGGAAGCAGGATCAGAAAATATGGGAACCAAGAAAGACCGGATTTTCAATTGGTAGAATTCATTCTGTTTCTCCTGCTCTTGGTGAAGCTTATTTTTTAAGGATTCTATTAAACAAGGTTAGAGGTCCAAAATCTTTTGATGACATTCTCACGGTAAATGGTTGTAAATTCAATACCTTTAGAGAAGCATGTTATGCTATTGGATTGTTAGATGATGATACGGAATATATTGAAGCTATTCAAGAAGCAAGTCATGCGGGATCCGGTTACTATATACGTTCTTTGTTTTCCATTATGTTAACGTCTAATACTCTTTCAAGGCCAGAATATGTATGGGAAAAAACATGGGAATTTTTATCTGACGGCATCCTTTATAGACAACGACGTATTTTAAACGCTCCAGGTATAAATCATAAATAACTATTAATATTTTAATTGTAATTATTTTTAAATGGATATTTTAAATTAAATTCATATATACTTCTATGATATAAGTCATATTACTTGTAAAAATATAACATATAACAATTGGGATCATAAATATATCTTAAATAATAATATATATATTCATGTTATACTTTCTTTTTTTACTAATTTAATTTATTATATGTTTTGTGTTTTCAGATTTACACCTTCATGATGATCAACTAAAGAACTTGACTTTGTGCGAAATTGAAAAGATTTTAAATCGTAATAATTCTACATTACGAAATTGGAGTACGATGCCTTACCCTGACTTGGACTCTGTTTCTTCTTCAAATAATCGTTTAATTATAGAGGAGTTGGATTATGATCGAAATGACCTTCAAAAGGAATTCGACAATCTTTTCACTGCGTTAACCGATGAACAAAGATGTGTTTTTAATGAAATAATAAAAGCGGTGGAAGATAACAAAGGCGGTGTTTTCTTTGTGTACGGATATGGAGGAACCGGTAAAACATTTCTTTGGAAGACATTATCTGCTTCCCTTCGATCGAAAGGAATATTGTTTTGAATGTTGCTTCAAGTGGGATTGCTTCTTTATTGCTTACAGGAGGTAGGACAGCACATTCTCGGTTTCTAATTCCATTAAACCTAAATGAGGACTCAGTCTGTCATATAAAGCCAGATAGTGATGTTTGTAATCTATTAAAGAAAACTTCATTGATCATATGGGATGAAGCACCTATGGTACACAGACATGGTTTTGAAGCTTTTGATAGAACTTTGAAAGACGTATTATCCTGTGATGATTCAAACAATTCTCAACTACCTTTTGGAGGGAAAGTAATTGTATTTGGTGGAGATTTTAGACAAATTCTTCCTGTCATACCAAGTGGTACTAGACAAGATATTGTTAATGCTTCTTTAAGTTCTTCCTACATCTGGGATGATTGCAAAGTACTTAGGTTAACCAAAAACATGCGGTTAACAATAGGAGGTGAACTACATGATATTAAGCAAACAAAGATATTTGCAGAATGGTTGTTAGATTTAGGTGAAGGAAACATAGGTGGCTCTAATGATGGTGAGTCAATTATAGAGATACCAGATGATCTTTTAATTATGGATTCAACTGATCCTATTTTTGATCTTATCAATTTCGTCTATCCTTCAATTATTGAAAATTTTGGGGTTTCTAATTTTTTTCAAGAGCGAGCCATTCTTGCACCCACAAATGAAATAGTTGATGAAATAAATGATCGGTTGCTATCTACATTTCCTGGGGATGAAAAGGAATACTTGAGTTCGGATAGTATTTGTGAGTCCGAGAATCTACATGACGCTTTTCATCAAAGCTTATACTCGCCGGATGTACTAAACGGACTAAAAATTCCAGGGTTGCCACATCACAAATTAGTGCTAAAGGTAGGTGTTCCGGTCATGTTACTACGAAATATTGATCAAAGACAGGGGTTATGCAATGGGACTCGACTAAAGATCTTATCACTAGCACCGCGTGTTATAGAAGCTGAAGTCATATCAGGAAGTAATATAGGTAGTCGAACATTCATTCCAAGAATTTCTTTAACACCATCTGACAAGAAGATTCCATTTAAGTTTAAACGAAGACAATTTCCAATTTCTGTATGCTTTGCCATGACGATAAATAAAAGTCAAGGCCAATCGTTATCTAGAATTGGTTTGTATTTGAGACAACCAGTTTTTTCACATGGTCAGCTCTACGTCGCTTTGTCCAGAGTTAAAAGTAGAGATGGACTCAAACTCGTAATTGTTGATAAAGATGGTATCCTTACTAATAAGACGGTCAATGTTGTATATAAAGAAGTTTTTAGAGATTTGTAATTTGCATTTATAGCTATAAATCTATTAAGTGTAAAAGTATTATTAATATGTACTTGTAAATGAAATTTATAAAGTATTTGTTTATTATAAATGTTTCTAAATTTTATAATTTGTTTGACTCGTATCCGTGTACCCACACGGGTTCATAACCTAGTATTATTAATAATTAAGGTAATTATTTAATAGGAGAGAGAGACGGGAAAGTTTTGATGATAATGATTGTGGTGCTGACACGTGGCATCCACATTTACCCTTTTATTAGAGTAAGAAGATATATAATATGTATATATAATAATAGAATAGAATACTTAATATGTGCTGAATGTACAATCAATTATGTTTAAGTTTATGTTTATAATTAGTTTTGACATTTTTTTTATTTTTCATGTATGCCTTAATTTAATTATGACACTATCTGATTTTTGTAATCGTGTTGAAGACTTTAAAAATAAACCGATGAGCAGCTGACTGGTGTTGTTGCTACATTATCCAAACTAGGAAAAAATCAAAGTCAAAGACCATACGAGTAAATTAGAACAAAGTATCACATTTGGATTTATCATCTAAACAGGTCAATTCATGACTATTTTTGCCATCAAAGGGACCTCACAAGGAAATTGAACTTTTTTGACTTGTTAAAATACCATCTAATTTGACATATTCAATGGCTTAACGAATGATGATATGTGTATAAATCAATAAAAAAAATACTTTAAAAATTACTAAGATCAAGCTTTGAAAATATATTTATGGATATTCATTAATCATTTTTATTTTTATTATAGTTATTATAGTGGAAAAATATCATCAAGATAGAGAAAACACTACAATATTCCTAAATTCGATCTTATAATAAATCATAACATCTTTAATCAAGCCTGTCGAGCTTTATAGTTGTTAGTGTGGATGTGAGAGAGATGATAAAGAAGATAGAGGGGGAGCTAGCATGAGAATCGTTTGCCTATGTACACGGATGGTCTGCAGGAGAAATACCGAGTTTTATGAAAGAGCAATAAGAGAAAAATTGTGTGCAAACCATATGGAGAAGACAAACAAGGGGTTAGGCTTGTGAACAAATTGAATTTTTAGTGAAATGTTAATGATTCGGAACTTCGTTTATGTTTGTTTTTTTAATAAACAAACGAACATGAAAACAAAGTTTATTCAATTAATCAAACAAAAGAACTTGAGCATGTCATTGTTCATACACATACGTTTGTTTTTTTACATTTCTCCACTTACGCTTGTTTATTTTCGTTTATGCACCATCGATTACATTTGGTTAAATATCCATTCAAGTTTACTTATTGCTGATATTAATTTAAAATCACTTTTATTTTCTGTCTATTAGCATCAATTAGAATCCTTAGATATATTAGTATTATTCTGTTATTATTTAGTAAATTGTTACCAAATAGAGAATAGGTCAAATCATGTATATCTATATATATTGAGGAGATATCGAATAACAGAGCACGGTTTGATGCCTACTTTCATGGTATCAGAGCATGATTCTCTGATCCACCACAACCAACTTTTCTCATCGGAAAATAATTCCAATCACCAGCTTTGATCCCCTGTTCTGCCTTCCTCTGTTCTAGTCTTTCTTCTTCCCAATTATCCTCTTCACTTCTTCACCATAATGGACCCAAAATTACATCCCGCCATAACCGTCTCTAATATCAAGAACTTCATACCTATTACACTTGAAATGGAATCCAGCCAATATGCATCTTGGGCAGAATTGTTCAAGATTCATTGTAGAGCCTTTCAAGTTCTTGATCATCTTACTCCTAAAAATCAGGAAGCACCTTCTCCTTCCGTTGCTGCTACTGCTGATAAAGACAAAGAAAAAGAGACCAGCAAATCAACCGCTGACAAAGAAGTTTGGAATCGCTTAGATGCCATTGTTCTCCAATGGATCTACAGCACTATTTCATCGGATCTTCTTAATACAATCATCCGACCAGACTCTACGGCGGCGTATGCTTGGTCAGCTCTCAAGAGCATTTTTCATGACAATCAACAAACCCGTGCTGTCCTCTTGAAACGTAAGTTCGCAAACGTTAAACTTGACTCATTTCCTAGCATGTCTGCTTATTGTCAGGAAGTAAAAATCCTCTCCGATCAGCTTGCGAATGTGGGTTCGCCTGTCAATGAAGAACAACTTGTAATCCAACTGTTGTCGGGTTTAAATGAGGCTTATGGTGGAATCGCCACTATTCTTCAACAACAAAAACCTTTTCCTGCATTCTATGAAGCAAGATCTGCCCTTTGTCTTGAAGAAACTACAAAAGCTAATCGTGTCACCAATGATACTGCTCTTCACACTTCGGCTCCGGTTCAGTCTTCAAACTCCAACAATTCTGGCTCGATCGTTTCGTCAGGTTCTTCTTCACACGCCCAACAAAGCAACCGGGGTGGCCGTGGCCGTGGACGTGGCCGAGGCCGTGGACGTGGCCGTGGTCAAACTAGTGGGAATTTTCAATCGTGGTCACCTTCTCCTTTTGGACCTGTTTCTAATCAACACCCTAACACTTTTGGCCAGCCCATAGGCTATAACCAATCTCAACAATGGACCCGACCTCCATGGGCCAGTTTCTACAATTGGGCCACTCCTCCTTGCCCTTATCCTACAGTTCCAGCCCAGAACAGGCCCACTAACAACAACAACCAAAACGGAATATTAGGCCCGCGTCCGCATCAGGTACATACCACTTCAGAAATGGGCTACACGGCCACTGAACTTGATCAAGCTTTTAACACTATGACGCTTCATCCGCCGGATCATCAATGGTATATGGATACCGGAGCTACAGGTAACATGACTTTCATACCTTCTAATCTCAATACTTATTTAAATAAAGGTTTCTCAAGAAATATCATCGTTGGAAATGGCGATAAAATTCCGGTCCATGCTATCGGTCATCACACACTACCATCACCATTTCCACCTTTCAAAATTAACAACACCCTTTTAGCTCCTAACCTTGTTAAAAATTTAGTTTCTGTTCGTCGGTTCACTACCGACAATAACGTTTCCGTTGAATTTGATCCTTTTGGTTTTAATGTGAAGGACCTTCGGACCCGGGCAACACTTCTCAGATGTGATAGCACCGGTGATCTTTACCCAATCACTCTTCCTTCAAGACATCAAGATTCGGTTTCTTCTTCATCAGCCTTTGTCTCCGTGTCTCAAGATACATGGCATCATCGTCTTGGACATCCTAGCAATAATATATTATGTTCTTTAAAAACTTGTTTGCCTTCTAGTTTTAAATTTGTTAAGAACCCTCATGTTTGTCAACCTTGTGTGTTTGGGAAACAAATAAAATTGCCTTTTCATGATTCTCCTAATTACACAAATTTACCTTTTGATATTGTTCACAGCGACTTATGGACATCTCCAGTTCTTTCATCTAATGGTTGTCGTTACTATATCCTTTTCTTAGATGATAAAACAAATTTTTTGTGGACATATGCTCTTGCTCACAAATCTCAAGTATATTCTACTTTTCTTGAATTCACAAAACTTATTAATACTCAATTCCACACAACTATCAAATGTTTTCAATGTGATAATGGTCGTGAGTATAATAATAATTCGTTTCATCAATTTTGTAAAGCTAATGGCATGGTATTTCGGTTCTCTTGTCCCTATACCTCTTCACAAAATGGCAAAGCGGAACGTAAAATCCGCTCCATAAACAATATCATGCGTACAATCTTATCTCATTCATCCGTTCCACACACATTTTGGCCTCATGCTTTAGAACATGCAACATATCTATTAAACATTTTCCCAACAAAAGTGCTTCATAACTCTACTCCCACACTACACCTTTATCAATGTCTTCCTACATATGATCATTTAAGGGTTTTCGGTTGTTTATGCTACCCATTACTTCCATCTTCCACGATCCATAAGCTTGCGGATCGTTCTACCCCTTGTGTCTTTCTAGGTTATCCTTCCAACCATAGGGGCTACAAATGTTATAACTTGAAAACCGCTCAAATCATGCTCTCTCGTGACGTTATTGTAACATCCGGCATTTTCAAGTTATAAACCCGAACTAAAATCGAACTATCTTACGATATGAATTTCTTTATTTAACTTATTTTATTTATATTAATAAATTATATAGATTAGACGTGTAGTTTAAATTGATTTATTCAATTTATCATTTAAACAACTTATAATAACTTGTTGATTTATTAATAATTCTTTTTCATAAAATTATAAATTTTATTAATCATGCTACAACAAATAACTAAATGGAAAAGACTTATTAAAACTTATAAAGTTATAAAATGAATTTTATTATACTTATAAAGTTTTATAAGTAATTATGAATTTTAAATATTGAAAGTAAGTAATCAAATTATAAAGTTACAAGTTTTATAAAAGTTATAAAGTTTAACAAATAAATAATTTGATTGATTATTCAAATTGGTTTTATAAAGTCTATAAATATTTTATAAAAAAGTTGTTAAAATTATAGTCTTCAAGAATTTAAATTTTAAATTATAATTATTCTTTTATTTATTTAAATTATTTAATTTTATATTTATTTCAAATTCTAATCATAACCCCCTTTTAAAAGACTTATAAATCACCATTAACACCATTCATAACCTCCTCCTAACCTCAAGTATAAAAGCAAGGCTTAGGTCTCACTTTTCATTTGCTCATTCTCTAAAAACCTCACTCTCATATCTTTCTTTCATCCATTGGTTATGATGAATTTGAAGAATTTTATTTTACAAGAAATTTCAAGAATTCTTAATACTAAGGTAATCCTTTATGGTTTTTTATATTATACATTTTAATCATCCTAACATTCAATTGTTCTCATGACTTTATGTTCTTACTATTATTCTTTCTTCTACCAAACCTCTTTTTATTTTAATAATTATCATTTGATCATTAACATTTTAATAATCACTAATCTTATAATAATCACTAACATTCCTAAATTAAGCTAACAACACACTAACATAAACAAAGAATCCCGTTTGCATATGGACGGCTATGCCGCCGCATTCGGTTATTCTGCAAGATTATTGTTCTAAATGATGGCTATGCCAAAGTCTTAGAATATTTTTATAACTCAAATGAAGACTAATATACCATATATTAACATAATAAATTTTTCTAACCCGTTTCATGTATTAACAATTTTAAAGTGCACATAAGTGCCTTACTACAATTCTGGCAGAATATAGTCTTACTTCAACCGACCATAACTTGATCATAACAAACTAAATTTGGGTAAACTCAGACTCCAATGTTAAGTTCATTGAATTAACTTTTCAACGACAGTTTATACGTCTTCAAACTCAATCGGAAGACTCAACAATAGCCTTCACAAAATAAGTGCGCATTTCAGCACCTTCTGTCTTGTGATGCTTGTTTGACCTATTTAAAGATCTTTTCATAAAAATGTTTCTGAATGAAAGTTGTTCGGAAGACTTTGAACTAGTCAAGTATAAATTTTTATAATTTTATGAAACCGTTTGCTATTTTTAAAATCTGTTCAAACACATACCAAACATTCTGTCCAGAATCTAAAATTGATGCAATAATCCTTTTTCAATCTACCTTTCGCTTTTTAGCATTCTCTAAACGTTCTAACTTTTTGTAATGAATTCCAACATCAAGTTATTGTTTTTCTATCATTTAGGAGATCACATTTGACTCTTGACATCCAAGCTTCTTATGTACTCTACAATCATCACTATACTTGTGAGTTTTCCATGTGAGTATTTCCATACCCCTTTTGCTTATTTTCACACTTTGGGGTGAAACATGTTAACTTATTATCGTTGCACTTGTAAACTTATTTGAGACTTGTAAACCTATGGCAATTCATCTTGTAAAGTTATGGTTAGTTGAACTTTTGTGGTTACCATGTTATGGCGTTATATGTACAATCATTAACTATTGCTAGCCCAGCGAAGTCATAGATCTATGGGTAAGACAAGCCTGCTTGGTTGATCCAAGTACACTTAGCTGATCGTATATACTTTTAACGTTTGAGACTTGTAAAACTATTGTCAAGGTTTGATTGTTGCATTGTTCATAACATCCCTAATCACTTTATTCACTAACTTATGACTTGAATTGCCATCTTTTATATACTTATGTATTGAAACTATGGAATGCTCACCAACATTTCTATGTTGACCCTTTTATTTTTAACATGTTTCAGGAATACCCCAAGTTTGTGATCTATTCTTTGAAGCTTGCACATCTAGGAATGGACCTAGATAAATAGACGAAATAAGAATGATTTGTTACATTCTATGTTATGCTTATATTTTCTTTGAGACTTATGTTTGTAATGTGACAATTGAAACTTATGTTTAAATTATATTTGGATTATTAATAGCGTTATGTGGTTGTGAATGATCTTAACTCTCACTCCTCGATGTTTCCGCCGTCAAGGTTGGGGTGTGACAGATTGGTATCAGAGCCCATAACTATAGAGATTTAGGTTATTAGAAATGGTGACCTAGACTATAGTTGCATGAACCTCATAGAAAGATTCTTATACCTTTGTGCTTACATGTTGTTTGCATGCTACATAATGCTATGCCTTTTGTGCAACTTGATGCCTTAGCATAGGATTGCCTTATGTATGCTTAAACTTAGTTACTTGTCTCCCTAAACTTAACTTTGACTCTTTGATTCTCCCCGACAAATAAACTTCCTAAACTTATTCTTAACGACATGTGGAATCTACATTTATCATCTGGGTTCAATTCCTTAGACTCTATGTCTAATCTATGAAAATCTCATCAAGGTTTTGATTACATAAACCAAAGAAATTTGTGTGACACATAGACACCTGTATTCTGGATTTCCTGGCAAAAGGCCTTCGGGCTAAGGCAAGCATATCGTATAAATCTCATTGTGAGATCAGTTATGCTTACCTGGGGATTTCTAGGATGAGTGATAAACTATGGTCAACATACACAAGTCTCTATGGCAAATGGGTCAATTTACCTTGACGTGTCAACGATTCCAAATGGTAATACATTACCAAATGGAACCATCCTCTTTGTATCTTAAAAATCCTTGATTTTCTTGAACTGGTTTATCACCAAAGTTTCAATATTTTCTCATTTTTAACATATATAATGTTCCTACTAATATTGAACCCATTTTACATTTCAACTCTTACGTTTTAAACCGTTACACGTTGAGCGTTTCATGTATCTATTTCTATATCTTGACCAACGTGAACATGGATCTTAACATACCCAAAGATATTGGGAATCTCAACCGAATGGTCATCAAAAACTTTAAACCGTTACTTATGGTTCTCAAGTGATATGTCCCATAACTAAGAACATGCAATGCTATAGGTGGGATTTCTACATCTCGAGATACTTTGTCTAGGCAAAGTGTAAATGGTGATTTGATTCGATCATTGAATCCATTTACTTGACTCGAAACCCTTGAGATGAGTGATCGCTTATAAGTACGCATGTCTTTAATAAGGTTATGGATGATCTCATATCTTGAGAAGTCCATGTATTCCCTTCGATTGTGAATCGAATGTTCACATCTCATTATGATGTCGAATCATTCTTGTCCTTGATTTTGCCTTCCTGATTTAAATTATTCAAGATTTGAACACCATCATAACAAATTCTTCTATCTCGAACTTTGATCTTAAGCTTGTAAGCATGATTTTTCCTTTTGTTACA
Source organism: Flaveria ramosissima (assembly GCA_025215565.1). NCBI lineage: Eukaryota > Viridiplantae > Streptophyta > Magnoliopsida > Asterales > Asteraceae > Flaveria > Flaveria ramosissima. Next base: position 3,534,232 of record CM046038.1, on the reverse strand, counting down.
TTGATGAAACTTGAAATTTTCCGAATTTCTAATTGATACTATTTTCCTTTCGTCGTTAAGTCAAACTCCGTACCGTCTGCACCGTGAGAGATGCAAGTGTTTGCAAGCCAACTTATGACTAAGAACACTCGTATCTCCTAAATGATTTTAACTCATCAAAACAGGGGTGATTCCCTTATTTTGATGATTTTCTATTCGTTTCGATAAATGGTTTCCAATTGTGATTTATAAAATTTCATCCTCTGGATCGGGATGATTTCCTTATCCCGAGGATTGACTTCAATTATTATTATTATTATTTTTTTTGGAATGGCATTTCACAAATGACATGATCTCACCAAAATAGGATTGAAACCCGTACTTTGGTGACAAATGTCAATCTTCGATTGTTTTCTTGTTATTACGAAATTCAATCATCAAGATAGGCGTGAATTCCATACCTTGATGATAATATCATCTTTATGAATCGTATTTGTTCAAATGAGACGACTTCATCAAAGTAGGAGTAAATTCGGGATTTTGATGAAGAAGTTCATCTTGTTATATTTTGTTTTGTAAAACTTCACCGTTAAGATAGGAGTGATTTCCCTTACCTTAGTGGTGAGTTACCTCGTTTTATTTCTGTGGATCCTCAACAATGAGTTGGGATCGAGCTTTTTGATTGGTAAGTTAGAGGTCATACCTTGAGAAGACACCATCAAGTTAGGAGTGAAAACCACACCTTGATGACTATTCTCATTTCTTGATCTCCAACTTACCAAGGTTTTAATCAAGTGACAAGAAACATGTAGTAACTTGAAGGGTGAACCAATGTTAGTGTTTGGACCTATCAAGCCAAAGCATGATTTCTGAACTTGAAAGGAGACCCGATCACTCTAGGTTGATTTTGATTCCGAGCTTGGAGCATTTGAATTCTTAAATCGATTTCTCTCCCTTTATCTTCATGTTTTGACTCGATCTAGCTACATCGAACCATTTATTCCTTACATAACGACTTTCATTTTGAGTTATCATCAAAACCTAATTGCACGATGATAAAACTCCTAAAACAATCTTTCGTACAAGATAAAATTTATTATCAATTTATGCCATGCCTTTCTGGTTATAGCAATGTACGGTTGCGTTCATGAGTTTGATGAACCGCGTGTGCAAGCCGTACTTGGAAAGCTATTTGTGATAGTCTTCATCATCGATATTCTGAATTCCAATCCGATCATGAACGGTGTCTTTGTTTAACTCCTTATACCATTTCTCTTACTGACCATTGAAAATCTTTCTAAACATTTTTCCCTAAAAACTACACTTGTCCCGAAAGCCTATTACAATGATGCTTTCGTTCTAAATTGAATCTTTAATCTTAACAAAAAAAAATGATCCTCGTATCAACGTTAAACTAATGAAACTTTGAAAACCCCAACGAAATAGTAAACAAGAGTTGATCATTTAAGAACCCTGTTAAAGTTATTTGTTTAAGCTCTTAAGAAATCCATATTCCATCCAAAAGCATCTTAAACTTATCTCCGAGTCTCGTGTCACACTAATACTTAGTGTTTCCCGCGTGACAAAATCTTCACGAATGTCTTGAACCATTTAAGATACAAACGTTTATCAATTAAAAATTCTAGATTAATAATCTTGTACTCTTTGTCAAGAAATTCATAAAATCATGGACTATGAAACTTAACGAACTTAAGTATATCAACACATCATAATTTAAACTCATTGGATTTAAAATTTCCAAGTGTCACTTGCGAATGTGTCATGAAATCCAAGTCTCCTCACATCCTTGAAATTAGTCTTCTTGTGATTAAATTTCGGGACGAAATTTCTTAAAGTAGGGGAGACTGTAACATCCGGCATTTTCAAGTTATAAACCCGAACTAAAATCGAACTATCTTACGATATGAATTTCTTTATTTAACTTATTTTATTTATATTAATGAATTATATAGATTAGACGTGTAGTTTAAATTGATTTATTCAATTTATCATTTAAACAACTTATAATAACTTGTTGATTTATTAATAATTCTTTTTCATAAAATTATAAATTTTATTAATCATGCTACAACAAATAACTAAATGGAAAAGACTTATTAAAACTTATAAAGTTATAAAATGAATTTTATTATACTTATAAAGTTTTATAAGTAATTATGAATTTTAAATATTGAAAGTAAGTAATCAAATTATAAAGTTACAAGTTTTATAAAAGTTATAAAGTTTAACAAATAAATAATTTGATTGATTATTCAAATTGGTTTTATAAAGTCTATAAATATTTTATAAAAAAGTTGTTAAAATTATAGTCTTCAAGAATTTAAATTTTAAATTATAATTATTCTTTTATTTATTTAAATTATTTAATTTTATATTTATTTCAAATTCTAATCATAACCCCCTTTTAAAAGACTTATAAATCACCATTAACACCATTCATAACCTCCTCCTAACCTCAAGTATAAAAGCAAGGCTTAGGTCTCACTTTTCATTTGCTCATTCTCTAAAAACCTCACTCTCATATCTTTCTTTCATCCATTGGTTATGATGAATTTGAAGAATTTTATTTTACAAGAAATTTCAAGAATTCTTAATACTAAGGTAATCCTTTATGGTTTTTTATATTATACATTTTAATCATCCTAACATTCAATTGTTCTCATGACTTTATGTTCTTACTATTATTCTTTCTTCTACCAAACCTCTTTTTATTTTAATAATTATCATTTGATCATTAACATTTTAATAATCACTAATCTTATAATAATCACTAACATTCCTAAATTAAGCTAACAACACACTAACATAAACAAAGAATCCCGTTTGCATATGGACGGCTATGCCGCCGCATTCGGTTATTCTGCAAGATTATTGTTCTAAATGATGGCTATGCCAAAGTCTTAGAATATTTTTATAACTCAAATGAAGACTAATATACCATATATTAACATAATAAATTTTTCTAACCCGTTTCATGTATTAACAATTTTAAAGTGCACATAAGTGCCTTACTACAATTCTGGCAGAATATAGTCTTACTTCAACCGACCATAACTTGATCATAACAAACTAAATTTGGGTAAACTCAGACTCCAATGTTAAGTTCATTGAATTAACTTTTCAACGACAGTTTATACGTCTTCAAACTCAATCGGAAGACTCAACAATAGCCTTCACAAAATAAGTGCGCATTTCAGCACCTTCTGTCTTGTGATGCTTGTTTGACCTATTTAAAGATCTTTTCATAAAAATGTTTCTGAATGAAAGTTGTTCGGAAGACTTTGAACTAGTCAAGTATAAATTTTTATAATTTTATGAAACCGTTTGCTATTTTTAAAATCTGTTCAAACACATACCAAACATTCTGTCCAGAATCTAAAATTGATGCAATAATCCTTTTTCAATCTACCTTTCGCTTTTTAGCATTCTCTAAACGTTCTAACTTTTTGTAATGAATTCCAACATCAAGTTATTGTTTTTCTATCATTTAGGAGATCACATTTGACTCTTGACATCCAAGCTTCTTATGTACTCTACAATCATCACTATACTTGTGAGTTTTCCATGTGAGTATTTCCATACCCCTTTTGCTTATTTTCACACTTTGGGGTGAAACATGTTAACTTATTATCGTTGCACTTGTAAACTTATTTGAGACTTGTAAACCTATGGCAATTCATCTTGTAAAGTTATGGTTAGTTGAACTTTTGTGGTTACCATGTTATGGCGTTATATGTACAATCATTAACTATTGCTAGCCCAGCGAAGTCATAGATCTATGGGTAAGACAAGCCTGCTTGGTTGATCCAAGTACACTTAGCTGATCGTATATACTTTTAACGTTTGAGACTTGTAAAACTATTGTCAAGGTTTGATTGTTGCATTGTTCATAACATCCCTAATCACTTTATTCACTAACTTATGACTTGAATTGCCATCTTTTATATACTTATGTATTGAAACTATGGAATGCTCACCAACATTTCTATGTTGACCCTTTTATTTTTAACATGTTTCAGGAATACCCCAAGTTTGTGATCTATTCTTTGAAGCTTGCACATCTAGGAATGGACCTAGATAAATAGACGAAATAAGAATGATTTGTTACATTCTATGTTATGCTTATATTTTCTTTGAGACTTATGTTTGTAATGTGACAATTGAAACTTATGTTTAAATTATATTTGGATTATTAATAGCGTTATGTGGTTGTGAATGATCTTAACTCTCACTCCTCGACGTTTCCGCCGTCAAGGTTGGGGTGTGACAGTTATCTTTGATGAAAATATTTTCCCTTTTGCAACTTCTACTTCTGCCTCTCAAAACTATGATTTTCTCACCAACACCACCAACCCATATGTTTGGTTTTCTCCTGATTTGTTTTCTAGTGACACCTTACCTCACAATTCTTTATCCTCAAATAATTCTCATCCTCAATCTTCTGTTCCTACGTCCCCACCTAGATCTCCTGTTCAAACACACACACCTCCCACTTCACATGTTTCTCCTTCCTCACCACTTTCTCCACCGTCCAACCCATCCCCACCGTCCCCACCTATCGTCCCAACTCGCACTATCACCACTCGGTCTATGTCGGGTATCTTTAAACCCAAAGCACCTCTTAATCTTCATACCTCAGCCTCTATCTCTCCCATACCCAAAAATCCCATTGAAGCCTTATCAAACCCGGACTGGAAAAACGCTATGAACGATGAGTTTCGGGCCCTTATTACAAATAAGACTTGGGATTTAGTTCCAAAAATTGATGGTATGAATATTGTCCGAAGCATGTGGGTATTTCGGCATAAAAAGCATGCCGACGGGTCTCTTGAAAGATATAAAGCTCGCCTTGTGTGCGACGGTCGGTCTCAACAAATCGGTGTAGATTGTGGGGAAACATTCAGTCCCGTGGTAAAACCGGCAACTATACGTACCGTATTAAGCCTTGCCGTCACTCGCTCTTGGCCAATTCATCAACTCGACGTCAAGAACGCTTTTCTTCACGGGCATCTCCACGAAACTGTTTACATGCACCAACCCATGGGTTTTCGCGATCCAAAGTATCCGAATCATGTATGTTTATTGAAAAAGTCCCTTTACGGCCTCAAACAAGCTCCACGAGCTTGGTATACTCGGTTTGCAGATTATGTTTCTTCATTGGGATTTCGGCATAGTAAGTGTGATCATTCACTTTTTATTTTCAAAGAGGGTTCTCTCATGGCTTTTATTTTACTTTACGTCGACGATATTTTGCTCATCACATCAACAGACACTCTTCGTGATCGGCTTATGGTGCTCCTCTCCAAAGAATTCGCCATGAAGGACTTAGGTCCCGTTAGTTATTTTCTTGGGATTTCGGTTACTCGTGCCAACAACTCCCTCTTTTTGAATCAAGAGAAATATGCTTTAGAGGTTTTAGAACGTGCTGGTATGGCTGACTGTAATGCGGCTGCTACACCAGTTGACACACAACAAAAATTGAGTTCTACAAGTGGTTCTCCATTAGCTGATGCAACTGAGTATCGTCGTCTCGCCGGTGCATTACAATACCTTACCTTTACCCGGCCCGACATCACGTATGCAGTTCAACAAATTTGTATTCACATGCATGCTCCCACAACAGTACATATGAATGCTCTTAAACGGATCTTACGATACGTCAAGGGTACTATTTCCTTTGGATTGCACATCGCTCCGTCTCCAACCGCGTCTCTAGTCTCATATACCGATGCAGATTGGGGCGGATGCCCTGACACGAGACGATCTACTTCGGGGTACTGTGTATATATGGGAGATAATCTACTTTCTTGGTCGTCTAAACGCCAACCGACTCTCTCACGTTCTAGTGCCGAAGCCGAGTACAGAGGTGTTGCTAATGTTGTTTCCGAGGTATGTTGGCTGCGTAACTTACTACTCGAACTCCACTCTCCTCCTTCTCATGCTACCATTGTATATTGTGATAATGTTAGTGCAATTTATCTCACCGGTAACCCCGTCCAACACCAACGCACTAAACATATCGAAATGGACATCCACTTCGTCCGTGAAAAGGTAGCTAAAGGTTTGGTTCGAGTACTTCATGTCCCCTCCCGTTACCAAATTGCCGATATCTTTACAAAGGGCTTACCAAAGATTCTCTTTGATGACTTTCGATCCAGTCTCACTGTTCGTCAACCTCCCGTTTCGACTGCGGGGGTGTATTAGCATCAATTAGAATCCTTAGATATATTAGTATTATTCTGTTATTATTTAGTAAATTGTTACCAAATAGAGAATAGGTCAAATCATGTATATCTATATATATTGAGGAGATATCGAATAACAGAGCACGGTTTGATGCCTACTTTCACTGTCTCAAAATTCTTTCTTTAGCCATTTAGGATAACCTGATTTCTAAGAAAAATAATAAATTTCATCTTACATTTTAGCAGCTCATTCTAGCTCATTGAAGCATTTATAGTGTGTTTCTTATTGATATCTCTATTATTTGTCCAACAATCACTTTTATCTTTACATTTTGTTCATCTTTTAAAATGGCATACATTTCATTCATGATCTCTTTTTCTCTTTAATTAAATATTTCCACGTATCATTACCCAGCTTTTTATTTATTCATATACACTCAAAAAATAAAAATAATAATATGATGAATGAATAATAAATGGACAAGAGAATAACATGTAAATTCTTATATTTAGTCCACAATTTTGAGGAATGAAATAGAGTGACAAAATAAATGAAAACCTTAAAATATTTCTCAAATTAATAGGGATTAAGTGAAAATGGGAAATGAGATGAAAATTCTTTTTACCGAGTTTAGTAAATGAAAGAAAAAAATAAAAGGCCAACAAAGAGAGCAAAGAAGGATCGATGAATGGAAATATATAACGTAATTTGTTATTTCAAAGTTTAAACAAAAGTTAAAAGTATGTGTACCTGAGTTAAAAGTAAGAAAATAAAGTTATAATTTTACTATTGTACACTTATTTATCGTAGATTATAAATAAAATGAAAAATTGAATGATAAATGGTAAAGTATTATAATGATTTTGATTATTTTCTTTTTAAATCACTCTAGTTTGAAAGTAAAGTCAGAAAAAAATTTTCTATTTTTTTACACCCTTGTACCATATATTTTATAAATTCATTCGATTTACTTATATTTTTGTTCTTCCTTAAAAAGAACTCGAAAACACAATGCAATTAGTTATAGCTTAAATTCAAATATTGAGGCTTACTCTTAACTAGTGTTTGGTTATGTTCATTTATGTATATATGGTCGTGAATAGTTCGTTTAAAATACTAACAAAAGAATATAAACAAATATGTTAATTTTGTTAAGTGAAAATTGCATAAATGATTTTTGTGGTTTGATTATATTGCATGTTTGGTTTCTAGACTTTAGAATTTTCAAAATTAGTCTATACTTTTGTGTAATCATTATAAGTTTGGTCCCTAAATTTATAAGAAATTACAAAAGTTAGTTTAAATTTTTGTATGGATGTTGCACTTTCGGTCCCTAAAGTTATTTTTATAAATTAGTCCAAAGTTTATAAAAAACATAAAAACTGAAATGACTTATATATTAGGGACTAAACATGTAAGAGTACATTAAAGTTTGAACTAAATTTGCTATTTTTAAATTGTACAAACCAAATATGTAATTTGGTTAAATCATAGGAGTCAGCTATGCAAATTTCTCTTTGCTTAACAAACAAAGAGTCGTGAAAATAAAATAATTTATTTAAGTGTTCGTGTTTGATCAATTAGAATAAAATGAATAAACATGAACAAATCTTGTTCACGTTTGGGGTGTCCTTTGTGTTTTTAAATCGGGTTTAAGGTTACTCGGGTCAGGTTCCTCAGGTTGTAAGGTGTACGAAATCAACCCGAAGATCCTACCAAATTAATAACATTTAATTGGCTTTCGGGTTTCAATTTTAATGTTTATACATGTTAGGTTATTCCAAATTTTAAGGTAAAAAAAACTTGGGTCCAGGGCAAATAGAAAAAAAACATGCTCATTATAGATAAAATGAATAATTCATATATAAAATTTTGGACCCTATACAAATAGAAAACAAAACAAGACTCTAATTCGATCAATCGATCGCTTTGTTCGGTTTAAAAATCTAGTAATAGATAAATGATAATGTACAAAAATAAAATAAATATTAATTGGCTCTAATGTTAGGTTTAAAATAATTAAATTATTAATGAGCTTGTTAAGGCTAATGAGTCTAAGGGGCTGTTTGGTAATATCTGAATGATTAAGTGTTGTACCAATAAGATATCTGAATTATTAAGTGTTGAACCATTAAGAGGTCTGAACCATTAAGAGCTAGTATATTGTTTAAATATTCAAATACAAATGTCTAACCAATTCAGATAATGGGTCTTAACCATTCAGAATTAGACATTTTAACCATTTAGCATTAGTATAATGCTTAACCATTCAGAGGTAAATGTCTGAACCATTCAGACATTTGCTTATGAAACAAATAGTCTGAATCATTAAATACTGAATCATTCAGACATTTGAACCGTTAAAAGACTGATTTAGATGCTAATAAATATCCCCTAAACATTTAACAATATGTTTAGGAGGTTTTTTAAAATATATATAATATAAATTTTTTTAAATTTCGTGGCCCTGATAAAATCGAGCCCACCCTACCACAAGGGCCTTGATAACATATATAAAAATCTTGGAGTTCTTTAGAAAATAATATCGGGTTTAATCAAGTTGACCCGATTCGAAAAAAAATTCCAAATACTTAATCATTCATAAAAACTAGATTCGTTTAATGTAATAATCAGGTTAGGTTATTCAGATAAGTTCTTAATAACGTTCGTGTCACAACGCTCACATATTCATGTCGGTTCGGTTCGTTTCAAGCAATGGTTAGTCCACGTAACATAAAATCGATTGTGGTTCACGCTCCTAAAAGCGATTCACAAACAGTGAACAGTATGTGACATCAACATCTCATTTCTTTATACCATTATTGCCCCTATCATCATAATACATATTTCAATAATATTTCATTCATCTCATTTCACCACACTTTTCTTCAAAGAATCCACCGCACCCTTCACAAATGAGGAAGCTCTACAACCACAACAAAGGCAAAATCCACCCATCACCACCAACAACAACCACCACCACCACCACCACCGTCGCCGCCGACCACCTATCTCTGCTGCCACTAGCAATCGCCGCCCTCGCCGCCGCCCTCTCGCCGGAGGACAAAGAAGTGTTAGCATACCTCCTCTCATGCTCTGCAACCACCGATAAAACCCTCTCCGGCAACCCCAAAACCACCACCACCACCGGCGGATGTGGTGGTCATCCTCCCAGATTCAACTGCTACTGCTTCTCGTGTTACACTAATTTCTGGGTTCGTTGGGATTCTTCCCCAAATCGACAACTGATTCATGAGATTATCGATGCCTATGAAGATGGGTTAATGAAGAACAACAACAATAATAATATTAGCAATAAGAAGAGTGGGAAGAATAAGAAGGAGAAGAAGAAGAACAAGGGTGGTTCAACTTCAAACTCTTCAATTTCGCCTCACGCGCCGCCGTCTGTCGCTGATGAAGTTCTACACGCGCCGCCGCAAGCGGTGGAGAATATGAATGATGACGGTGGTGATGATGAATTGATGGTTGTGACGTCATCGGAAAAAGGGTCAGTAAGAAAAATTGTGAGTTTTATAGGGGAAAGGATTTGGGGTGTTTGGGGGATTTGAATTTTTATTTTTTTTAAAGTTATGTTTTTGAGTTTTTTTAGTTTTTTTTGAAGAACTTGAAACAAATTTTACTATTTTGTAAATTTTGAAATGGTTTTTTGGTATAAGTTTTATCAGTTTTGCATTGGAAAATGCAGTTGTATATAGTTTTTGATAGATTTAATCGGAGATAAAAAAATAATCGGTCCGGTTAAATCGTGTTATGTCCGGTTAATTATATTGTTTTGTAGTTAATTAATATTCGTGTGAGACATGTTTGATACATAATTAATTCACAAAACGCACCTCTATATCAAATTCGTTTTGTTTTCTTTTAATAGTAGTTTCTAGATTTTCTAGAACAAATACATCATATATGATATGCAACTTCTAACATTTGATTGTGACACACCATTTAACTACCTAAGTATAAACCTTCTAGCTTAGTTTATCATAGTATAGAAATGTACATACCATAAATAATGGTTAATACGTTTTAAGAAGCGTTTTTCGTCATATCAGCCAACTCAACATCACTTTTTCAGGTAAGTGTAATGGTTAACGTCCCTAGTCAATATAAACCATTGGAGAATTTAAGACGCTGTAACGCATTATAATGTCAACAACGTGGTGTAAGAGCATTTTAAACTGTTATAATGCGCCCCTAATGATTCATTACGTTTGGTCTAACATGGGTAGGCTCTTCATAATCATTTATACTTTAGAAGTAAATATACAACCGCATAGTATAGACCTTGTAGTTTAGTTTATCACAGTATAGACATGTTAATATACCTTATGTAGCTTAGTTACATTAAGTTAGTTTCATATTTAAAAAGGGTCTTAATATAGAGACACCCACCAGATAAATTGACACCCCCCTATACGCCGCGTCATTTATACTTTATAAGTAAATATACAACCGCATAGTATAGACCTTGTAGCTTAGTTTATCATAGTATAGACATATTATACCTTATGTAGCTTAGTTACACTAAGTTAGTTCCATATTTAAAAAGGGTCCTAATATAGAGACACCCACCAGATAAATCGACACCCCCTTATACGCCGCGTATGGGTCCATACGCGGCGTATAAGGTCGAATACACTGAAAATGAGGAAAATTCTGGGGGGCTGTCAGAGAGCTATACGCTCCATATAGCCCTATACGACTCCCCTATACGACACATATAGGGCTATACGACGCTTATAGTGAATTTCGACACTGACTACGAGGAAAAATTCAGGAGGCTGTCAGAGGGCTATACGACACATATAGCCTTATACGACCCCCCCCCCCCCCCAATACGACGCGTATGAGACTATACGACATGTATAAAAATTTTGAGGTGTTGATTTAATTTCATGGGGCTATACGACACATATAGCCCTATACGGGTCCCTTTAAAAATAGTATTGGTTTAATTACTAATTAATGTTTAAAAAAATTAACTATTATTTAGACTTTATATAATAATTTTAATTAATTATTCTTCGTAATCATGTCATTAAACTGGGGATATACGGAAGTATTATCTTATCATGCGCATCAAATTCAAAGCCGTAATTTGTAATTTATTGGTGTATTTTGTTTGAATGGTTCTACGTGTAAAAGTAAAAGGTTAACTAATATAAAAACGAAGTTAACCAATTAAACGGTCCATAATTTAATTAAATTGACAAACTTAAAAATAAATAAACAAGAAAGGTATTGTTTCAATTCCATCCTTTTTCATGCCGTTTTGAGCCGACGACTTGATGCTAAAAAAAGTTTGTATCTCTATGTAGGGAATATTTTATTTTTTAATTGATTTTTAATCAAATTTGTTTATTAACTATGATTTACTTAAAATGGTCGAATTAAAAGATAAGATATATTAAAATGATTGTTTTTAAGAATTAGCGGTCCATCTTCATAGAGAAATATTGTTCCCACCCAAAGTTTCTCTACACAAGAAGCCAGAGTTGGGGAGTGTCCTCATCATTTTATCCTCTAGGTTTTAAGTTTTGACCACATTTGTTTCTTAGTGAGTTCGTATTCTATTAGGGTGGAAGGGGTGTCCATACCATTAACATCACATTACAATATAGACCTACCAATCACATTTTGAGATGTCATATTGCACCACACTATACCACGCGCTTATAATTTGATGGTAGCGGTGTTGTCATACTATATCACACCACATGGCTATACCACACATACACAATTGATATCAATATAATATTATGAGTTAATTTTGAATTTGTCAACTTATCATTTTCCTTTAAAAGTTTAAAAATGTCAATTTCAGTATAAAAATTTTCATTATTTGTTTTAATTTCAGTGTGAAAGTTTTATTATTTAGGATTTAAATTAAAAAACTAATAAAATTTTTATGCAGAAATCAAAATAACTTATAAAACTTTTACAAGTAAATTAATTTTTTTAGTATGTTGAAGAAAAATTGTTATATTAGTTAAACTTCATTGAGAAAAATCAAATTCAAACTCAAATGTTAAAGTTACAGCATGGTCAACTCTCAACTGTATCTACACTTACACTTCACACGATATATATTATATGCGTATTTGTTTATTCTCTTATCTTTTGACACATGGGTCACTTATTACTTTTGGAAAACTTTTTTCTCTTATGACTTAAAGTATTCATAGCTTATTTTTTATATGTTAGTGGAAGTTTTTAAATTATATGAAATGATTTAAGTGTTTGTAAGTTGAGGAAAAAGAAAATATTATTCTTTATTTGTAATTTAAGAATTTTTTGTTCAATTCTTATAAATTTGTTAATATTTTAAAAGTGGTTGTGAGTGCAGGAGAGATAAAACGTAATGAAAAATGTTTTTTTTTTCATTCCGGATAAAACCTCCTTGAAGTATCAACTAGTGATTTTTAATGTAATTATAAGAATGAATATAAAGAATGAGATGTGAATGCTCTTAACATGTGATGTATAATAATATCCTAATATATCAATATGTCGTGCCTACGTTTACCTGTGTTTTTTTTTTGTAAATTTCATTTGAAGGGGAAATTTTTTGTAATAATATACAAGTTATTAAAGCATAAATGTATAATTTGTCAAAATTGCCTCAATGGTTTGATATTTTTACAGTTTTTTGTTTACTCTAAATTTTTTTATGAAATTTAAATTTATAGTGATATGCTTATTTTTATCAATGTTTCAATTTAACTTTTTTAAAAATCACAAAACCAAACCTTACAAATTTTAATGTCTTCGCCGTAATACAGGTTCATCCATTGGTTCAAATAAAAGATACTCATTTTTACTTTCATAACTATGTTTTATTTATTTTTAATGTTCGAATATAATATATAAGGAAAAAAGGTATCTTTTAAGAATATTCTTTTTTTCCTTATCTTCAACCATGTATTGCAAAAACATATTACTTAAAAAATTTTATAATAAGTGGATTCATCTTTATATACTTTAACTTAATTAGTTTTTTTATCGATTGAAAGTATTTTATATCACTTAATTGTTTTTAAAATATCACTAATATGTTAACAGAAATTCAAAAGAGTAAAAATATTAATTTTATAACTAACAATCATAACGTTCGTTCATAATAACAATAATCTCATTAAAAGTAACTTTAAACTGTAAAACGTATTTTAAACAATAATCTGCCTCTGTAGTTTTGGGTCACCTAAAATCTTCTCTAACAAATTTAATGACATTAAGGGTGGACGTTGTGGTCTCGACTAGGGAGAAGCAACAGAAAAGATACAGTGAAATAGTATAGATGAGAACCAAAAACTTCTTTTATCTTAATGAAATATTATTATATTTTAACTTAACCAGTTGAGATAAAGATCCCGAATAAATATGTTTGTTTTTGGTTAAAGTGATTATTATTTTCCGCGTAAGAAAACGCGAGTGTTATCTATTTGATTTTTGAAGTCAAAATAGGGCGATGACTAGAAACGTCTAGGCTACGACGTGCTTAAGAAGTCAAGACTTGACCTATTCCACATGACCAAGAGTCTAAAATGGACGATTGGATAAAATTAAATAAAATAATAAAAGTAAAAACAACCATCAAATTCCAAGATGATAATATATTAATCTTGTGCATCTTGCGTTACTTAAAAGAAAGAGAGAATAAACAAGAGATTCATAAATGTCGATTAAATCAATATGCAAGTATAGGAGAAAATGTTGAAATTGTCCTACATACATAATGGGTACTTAGATTATATACAACTTGATTTAAATAATTGAGTTCGATAGCATCTAATGTCGTCGTTTATGTCATGATACTTTAGAGTAAGAAAATGATGGTTCATTTTTTGGGGATTAATATAACACCAATACATTTAAAAATGTTTTTAATAGGTAATTTAAATTAGTGTTGATAACAACATGATCTACACCCAAACCCTATAAAGTATTTGCTTAAGAGTTCAAGTTGTTCTAAGAGTTTATAAATAGCTTTTCAATTGCATATAACAACATAAAAGAAATTTAATTAAAAAAGGCAAATTTGTGTTGAGGTTTCACTTCTCACAAATGTCCTTTTATATATAAGTATATATCACATACACTTAAAAATGTTAAATGAATTTGTAGAGTTTAAACCTGAAAACATTTAAACAATATACCGAAAACGGATGGTTTGGGTCAATTTAGGCATGTCGTGTTTGTATAAGTTTCCGGCGTAACCCATGGTGACCTAACTAGCAATTTAACAACTTTTTTTTACTGGAATACTTGACAATTTTTTTAACAACGAATATATAGCAAATTAATAACGTTCACTAACTAGCAAGTAGCTAAGAGAAAAAGAAACAAATTACAATGTTAAAATGGGGTTTGCAAACCAATCCACCCATTTGATCTTACATTTTACGTTCCTAGTAGAAAACCATAAAAACAATAACGAACTATGCAATTGAACATACTAACTCTTTGATGATCATCAGACTCGAAAATCCCTTCAGTCCCGAAATTTCCAAATTACCCAACAAACCCTTAGTCAGTCAACATAATTACCTCCACCAACTTATTGTCTTTCTTTTGCAAAGTCACGTTGTCTAGCCATCTTATAAAATCAATCGATCTCTTCGACGTAGGTAATACAATATCTAACCATAATTATACACTAATGAGATTCATAATCAACTTATAGTAGGACAAGTAGTGAAAATATGATCCGTAGTTTTAGAGTTCCCATCACAAAAAAAAAAAAGAAAAAAAAAGAAAGAAAAAAGAAAGCACAAACAGAACATCTAACCCTATATCCGCAAAATCCTAAAGAATTAATTTTGCAATGTTTCATTATTAGCATAATAATCACATGAAAATTGACGAATTTCTAAAACTTTAGAAGTCAAATGATATGCAATTTGCTAATAGGTAATACTATCATGCATAGTTGCACATATTCACAAAAATTACATTATTTAGATCCAAATATAATACTCTTGATCATTATACCTATTATTGATAAATATAGCACCTCTTGTGGTTATGGTGCCCAACTACTTGGAATTCTCTCATTATCACATATTTGCATTAAAACAATCATATAGGTTGTAAGAGCATGCAGAAACATATAACCTTAGTTAGAATGTTATGTCTAGCATATTCAAGGGAACTAGTATGCTTAATTTCATAAGTTATGCAAACCTAGGATCAAAATTCACACGCTGCGATGTCTTATTATAGCAATTTCATAGCGCCATGGAATCGATATCAAGATAGGAAGACTAAGAAATTACATAACAATTTTTTAACGTAAAAGTACATCGATCAGCATCATAACAATAGATCAACATGTATTAAACCCCAAAAAAGTTATTTGAGTTACAAAATAAACATGAGCGAAGGTACTTAATTACATGTAGAAAAAAAATTGGGCCAAATTAAGATTCTTTTTTCTTTTGCAATTCCTTTCGGGTCGGAAACGTGGGTTGCTAGTGGGGTTGTGCCTCTTCTTCTTCTTTACAACCAGAATAAGGAACCTTAGAATTCACCCCGATGAAAAAATGGATTTGAGAGGCTAGCGAATCGGAATTGTATGGATTGTCCTACTCCTGCCCGAGCTTTTCAGATCAAGCAATCTTCTATTTCAGGGACATCTGTGTTAGGTAGGCCTAGGGATCACTGATTAGTCGAATGAGCCCATCCCTCTGGCCTATCATGTGTTGGTCGATCCGGATGGCGGCTCCTGCGTCTGGGGCCTTTATACTAGTTTGCTGCTAGGAGTCCCTCTAGTCAAATCCATAATCCATAGAAGTCCCAATAGAGGTTTACTGGCATGGCTCTTCCATCGACGATCTACTGCTCCCTCTTAGTTGCAGATGCCCATGCTTTGATTCGAAAGCCCTAGCCAGTGATGAATCAGCAAGTTCAAATTGACGTAACATGAAACCTATTAGTCCGAAAGCATAGAATAGACTGATTTGATTCCTTTTGTCCCCCTTCTGTTTTCATTCAATCGTGGTTCTTAAGAATGCCTTGAAAGTCAGAAACTATCTAACCATCCCAGTCGTTCACCCAATTACCCCCTATCTCCCACTACCAATGATAGGACTGAAAGCGGCTTGACTCACTGTGATTGGAATCCGACTTCCTTGTGACCCGCTTACTTGCTTATGTTGTACCTCATTCCTCTTTGCTAACTCCGCCTACCTTCTTTTTATTCGTACGCACCAACTTGTTACGAAAATAAATCATATTGATAGCCTCTACTCTCGTGTCCTAGCTCGTCTGAGAGCTAGATTATTAGGGATATGTTATTATCCCTTCTAATAAAGATATCGATGACGATTTTTTTTGTCTCTAAAACTTATCTGTCGTAACCTTATTATTTGTAAAGATCTAGATATTATACGGACTTGTTAGCTATAGTATATATACTTAGAAATTGTAATTAAACAATGGTTGCCTGTAATTAATTGATATATAGTTCCAAATTAGCTTTGTGTACGTTCTTGTTCTCATTCGATTAGGTATTTTTTATTGGTACAATTAACTAAATTCAACTACTAAAAGAACATATAATTAAACCGATCTAGCACTTTTGATTAACCATCATGGTCTCCAAAGGAGACGTGGGTTCGAACTGCCAGACAAACATTCTTGGTTGCCAGCCGTCAACAATGATTCGAAGCCCATGCCATGGTTTGAGTGTTATGTGAACAGCATGTTAATTCTCGCTCCCTTGTATGTGGGTGTGTCCGTGAGCCGATTGCCTCTTTCGATTAACCCTTGTGGAGTGGGCGTCGCATATTAATTTGCAAGTCCGGTAACACTTTTTTTTATCACGTTCTATCATCATCAATTTACTTGTAAATTGTAATATCTTGATTTGAATCCACATGCATCTTTGATATTGTAATTGCACATTGGGGTGACTTTAAACATTCATTTCACAATTGCACACATTTCCAACATGAACTCACGTGTTTCTCATCAAAAGCACCGAAACAAATTTAATAACTTCCCACATCAATTTTTTGAAGTTGCTATGACTTTTGAGAGTATCTTAGACCATCTAAAACCATATTTTTTAGAATTCACAATCAATCAAACTAATAGGACTATCGTCTAAAATACTTTGAAATATGGTTATGATCAATTCAATACAATTATTAGTGTTACAAACATAGATTTCATTAAATAACACCCTCGGTAAAAAAAGAAAAAAAGAAATTCGACCAGTTTTTACTAATTTCACTTACATGCAAAAGCATTAGCGGGCTAAATAATCAAAACTATACGTTTATAACAAGTTTTGTCTTCACTTATAAACTTTTAAGCCAATGGACCTCACAATTATATTACTAAGAATGATTTCCATGAGTTTGATTCATAATCAACACCTTTGAGGATATGATAATAAACTCGAATTGCACCCTTATCTTCTAACAGCGTATATACCACTTTAAAGTTTTTTTTCTATAAAATGCGATCGAGGACATGATTGGGTTTTTTAATATAACCACACATTTGACTTTCTTTGATGTTTTTTTGTCACTCATTTCATATCCATTTATATAAACTTCACCTAATCACAAACTATTTAAGAATTTCTTTCATATTAGTAAACAATAGTATTATATATATTATTAATTACTAACTTTTGTGTCCGGTAAGGTTTGTACAATAGTTTTAGTGGGTTGTATCCACTTTTATTTTTTTTATTTACTTTTATTTTTAATCACAATACTTTTACATTTTTACAACTTAACCCTTAAAGTTGTTCATATTCAACTTTGGTCCCCTAAACGTTTTATCTTTTATAATTTTTTGCCTTCTACGTTTCGGTCTAAATTTTACGAACATGCGTATGTAATTCAACATTTTAACGCTTATTTTTCTTGTTTAACGGCCCCGTCACAACGCATAGGTCCTAGATCAATTTGGTTATTGTTTTTAATGTTTTAAGTTTCACGTGTGTGGTTTAACGTTTTAGTCTACTTTTTGTTTGGTGTTATATTATTCGTTTTTATTTTAAATACTAGTTTTTTCGGTGTTGGTGGTCGGTGATGATTGTGTGATATTTGTACTATTTAGCATAGTTTTACGCCCTTTGTCGTAACGTGATGGACCTATCTAAATTACTACAAAATATGTGATCATGTGCCAAGCCAAGCTCATATGAATTGAGTTGGGCTATCATTTTCACTTGTATAAAAGTGAAGCCCACTACAACTAACAGAAGACCAATGAGTTGGGCTTTTCTAACTTGTATAAAAGTGAAGCCCACTACAACTAACAAAAGACCAATGAGTTGGGCTTTTCTTACTTGTATAAAAGTAAAGCCCACTACAACTAATAAAAGACCAATGGGTTGGGCTCTTATTTTCGCATGTATAATTTCACGATGTCACAGGCAAACAGTTTTCTTAATATCTAAATAAACATTTTCGCTTCATTCTTGAAAATTCACATAAGAAATATTACGTTGTTATTTATATGAAATCTAATAATAACAACTGACAACGATCTATTTTATAAACTCAAGCAAAACAAAATACGTGTAAAATGAATTCAAAAAGTTTAATAAAATAAAGCCAATAAAAGAATAAATAATTATTATATATATAAAAAAAGAATGCAAAAGAATAACAAGAAAAGTTCAAAAATGACAAAAAGGAACTGTCTTTTCTATTTTGTTTGTGTGTGTGGGTGGAAGGGGGTAGCCAACATCGAACACGATCTAGCAAAGAAGCGTGGCCTGCGACCACTGACCGCTGAGCCAATGGCCCGACTCATATTCGATGTCACTAACACCTGATAGGGATGGCTACTTTTCATCAGCCACATATTTTAATAGTAACATAAATATTTAATATCATATAATCTTCAAACACCCAAGGGATATTATGATAAGAATTGGAGCAAATTATACCATTTGATCTAAACATTTTAGAAACTATACTAGGGCTGTTCACGAACCGAACCGAATCGAACGCAGCTCCGCTCGAACTCGGTTCGGTTTTAAACCGAGCGGCTCGGTTCGGTTCGGATTTACAAATTCGAGCGCAAACTTCATGTTCGAACTCGGTTCGGTTTTAAACCGAGCGCTCGGTTTCGCTCGGTTTTGCTCGGTTTTGTGTTACAATGGGTCGCGGTCGCAGGTTCGCGGCTCGCAGTAGGGTCGGAGACGCGGTTGCAGGTTCGCAGATTCGTGGCTCGCAGCAGGGTCGGAGACTCGCGGTCGCAGGTTCGCAGATTCGTGCAGCAGGGGTCGGAGACCGGTCGCAGGTTCTCAGATTCGAGCATCGCCCTGGTCGGCGGTCGCAAGGGGAGGCCCGAAGGGTGGAAGCCGCTGGAGAGTGGAGAATGGAGAGTGGAGAGGGGAGAGTGGTCGCAAGTCGCTGGAGGCTGGCGGCTGGACTGCTGGAGGAGACGATGAGTGGATTGTGGAGGGTGAGGAGTGATGACTGAGGTAATGAGGTTTGAATGTATTGGTGTATTAGGGTTTTGAGCTTTATACTAAAAATTTAAAATATTTGTAATTAATAAATAACTAAATATAATAATAAATTAACATATACAATTATATATGATATATAAAAACTAAACTATTAAATAATTCGAGCGAAACCGAGCGAGCGACAAGCGAGCGACCCTTCCCTCATGCTCGGTTCGTTTTGAAACCGAACCGAGCCGCTCGGTTCATTTACAATCGAGCGGAAATTCGAACGAGCAAAATTCCGAGCATTTGATTTCGAGCGTCGAGCTATTTGAACAGCCCTAAACTATACATATAATCTCAACTTATGCACTTATCAAGCTTTTATTGTATTCACCAACAGATTTTAAAAGCTGCATCAACTATTATATAAAATGACCAATATACTTTTATAATAATAAAAAATTATATAATGACCAATGTATTTTAATAAATAAGAAAAAAACATATATAAACCAAAGCCTAGGTGACTGAGGCCACCGTTAACGACCATAAACAAACTAAAGATGATTAGTACCATATACATAACTCTTAAGATTTATACCAAATACAAAATTGTAACTTGACATAACGACCATTCATGTAATTTATTCTGAAAAATACTTATTTCATCCTCAAATTAGAATATAAACAAAGGAATAATAATAGATGCAGATAACTATACCTAAATTGCATACTACAAAAAGCAAAAATACCTCTTAGAGGAGTATTTATGTTTAACCTATAAAGCATATAGGCCACAACTGAACATTTGTTTTAATTAGCTCAATGCTTCATGTAAGAAAGATAACTGCACCTATCATTTCCTCCGACATGATTGGGGCGTTTATGAATAGGTGCACTTAAGTTCGTGCGCCTATCTTAAACGCAACGCCAAACAAATAAACGATATTAATAAGCAATTCCAAATACTCGTGTAGAGTAATTTTATCTCATCTTTTCGTCTTCTCCATATTTTAAGCAGGGTTTGCTTCTCCAGGATTATGTGCAATTGGAACTGATCTTTCAACAGTTTCTGGTGCTTTGACCATAGGATTTGACCTTTTTAATCGGATTATTGGACGTTTCAGAAACTTCAGTTGCCATCTTTTCGGTTTAACTTGCCCCAAAAGTTTCATCTGTTCCCTTTTGAATTTGCGATTTGCATACCATCTACCACCTCTCCAACCCAACCCGTAACTGCAAATTAAAAAAGATTGTGAAAAACTAAAAAAATGTATTAATGAGAGTGGCAATTTTATCGCTTTTTATACGAAACAGGTGAATTCAGGTTGTATATGAGCCAAACAGATCAAAAGTCATATGATGTGTATTTGAATGGTAACAACTACCTAAACAGTTTTAATAGAAACAACCATATTACTGTTTTAATAATATAGTTTTTCCAGTCACATTTAATACATTAATTATTAAAAGATGAACAAAAAGTATTCATGGGTCGGCCCAACCAGACTCTGCTAACAAGTTACACAACCAGCCCATTTTGCCACATCTAATGAAAATGATAATGAATCAGATGACTTCAATTAAAAATCTTTTGAAGAAATCTGATGTGATTTTGCAGTTTAGGTGCATATAAACGGGTATATTTGGCACTTTTATGCAATTAGTAAAAGTTTAAAGAACGAAAGTTTACGAACCCGACAACTAATGAAACCCCGGCTGTGGCAATACAGGCTGCAGCAGTAGAATTACCACTTCCAACCAACTTTTTGAATTCCTTACCTTCAATATCATAGTTTTTTTTCATCTGTAAGAAAGTTGACAAATCATTTCAAATTTGCATGATGAATAACAATCAATTTTATTTAGATGTTAATTCTGCAATGGGATAGAATATAGATGATGAAAATTCTTTCCAAGCAGATTAAAATTTCTAGAAAAATGAAAAAAAATATATAAACTACATCAAAAGGTTTAGAAGAAGGAGAATACTAACAGCATTCTCAATTGACTCAAGCCTTTGTTCAACTTTTGTCTCGTGAAGGTGGCGTAACGTATAGCCTGCACAACCGCCATATATTAATTGCCTTTGATATTAAAAATATTAAAACAAAGATTACAGTTTCTTATTTTCTTTATCTTTTCTCGCCATAGTAGTCAAAGTCACAAGGTGCCCTCAAGGCAGTAATTGCACAAAGGACTTGCTCGCCTAGACACAACACAAAAGGTGAAAAGGCACACTAATAGGAAAAATAAATATTCGTAATAGGCAGAGAAAATTATAATATAAAAAATTAACTTTTTATATTTTAAGCAAAATAAAGAACCAGGGTATGCACATGCTAAGAAGCTGCATAGGTGTTTAAATGTTGTCGAAACATAGTCTTGTTTATATTGCAAGTCTTACAATAAAATCTTGACAAAGAAAAGCGCAATATTTTCACAATTGTCTCATGTGGACTGTGGTTCAGATTTGTATCCAACATTATGCTCGATCTTATACTATCTTTGTACAAATACGAAAACACAAGTAGCAAATAGATAACTTTTGCTAAATCAGTACTCAAAAACATAATGGTTAATAACACATTCTATCTAAAGTTTCACAAAGCAAAAACCTCAATGATTGAATTATGGTGAATGTACACATTTTTACCTATAGTTTCAATCAGATATCTAATTTGCAATATGAGATATGTTAACCCACTGTATCTCACCATTGTCGCGCATCCTTAGTAAGTTCTAGCATACAATATTTTAGCTATTTCAAATGCATAAAATTATAATTCCACAAGAAGTTAGCTAGTAATCAGAATTAATTTCCTTTCAAATTCAAGACCAACAGCATCTTTCTTTTTTATATAAGTTCAATTTCAACAGAAATGCATTTATAAATTTTCACCAAATTTCAAAACCCTAACGACATTCAAGAACCAAATTAACCTTCAAGTAAGCTAAACATACCAGCCCAAGCAGTGCCAACAGATGCGATTGAAGTTAAAATCGTAAACACAACTTTATGCCTCTCAAACGTATCCTAGAAATCAAAAATCACCAAACGAAAAACATAAGAAAATACCCAATTCGATATACAAACGAAACCCTAATTAATCACTTCATAATCTGAATACCTTGGTTGATAGAAATGTATCTTCAACGGCTGCCCATGAATTCGAAACCTTTTTTCTGATCTGAGGAACTGAGAAACGGTTGATAACAGAGGAACCACTCTTTAAACCCTGCATAGTGATTTACACTATACAGAGAGATCGAATTTTAATGGGTTTCAGTAGATTTGAAGATGTAAGATTTTAGGAATTTAGGTTTAGGGTTTTGATCTTTATTGGTATTTGTTCGCGGAGGAAGAAAGGAATTGCATCGATGTTTTTTCGATTTGAATTCTCTTTATTTATGTAACTTGATGTAAAGGTTCTCAACATGAGGAGAAGGTTATGAACTAAATAGATACTAAAGGGTTATTTGTTTGTGTCTGACTCGGCTGATCCGGTTGACTGGCTGACTCGGTCAGTCGGTCAACTCGTTTGATACGTTTGAAATCAGATCTGATCGGGTTCTTTTGGTTTGACCCGGACCTAGATTTGAAACATGCTGACCAAGACCAAGGAAAGGGGCGACCCGGCTATACCCACATTCACCCCTGCCATCCGCCACTGCGCGACCCGGCTACACCCGCCTTCACCCCTGCCATCCTCCACCGCGCGACCCGGCTACACTGCCTTCACCATCTGTCACCGCGCGACCCCTTTGCGAACGACCATCCCCACCGCGCGACCCCTTTTGATTGGTTGTTGGTGAGGAAGTAGAGAAGGGGTGAGAGAGATAGAGGCGGTGACGGTGGTGGTTTGGCGCTCCCTCACGGTGGCCGGCCGACGAGCCTCTACAATCTTATCCTCCTCGAAATGGGCAAATGCAGACTTCAAACTCGCAAACTTCTTCATCTTCGCCGGTAACTTCACCGAAAATGGTGGTGGTGGTGGTTCCGATTTTGATTGTTTGTTGGAGGTTAAGAAGATGGTGGTGGTTGTGGTGGTGAAGAAGATGATGGTTGGTGGTTGTGGTAGTGGTGTGGTGGTTCTGATTTTGATTAAGGGTCTCATGATTTTGATTTAGGGTCTGATGACTTTCACCACTACCGTTGATGTCGCCAAATGATCAAGGCTTCTACCACCTTTCGCTCCATCAACCGGCATGCTCATCACTTCATCTATCATGTAGATGTAAAGAATCCAAAGCCTAGAATTAGTGATGTATTGTGTGAAGCGAGAGGAGGAAGTGTTGGTTGTACCTAAAGCTTCATGAATTGTAAACTACTATTCATTTGATGGTAATTAATTATATTGTAATTTTCTTTTTATATTTTTTAGCTTTTGTAATAAACCATACATAAAAGAACATGTGAAAAATCCTTTTAAGCTTTGTATTAGTAGAACTTGATGGGTTAGTGAAGAAACAAAGAGAGAAGGTTTTTTAGCATATTTTGGACTTACTAGCAAATGTACAAGGCATGTTATAAAAGATTTAACTAGCCTGGTAAATCCTACTTAGGGTAGACATACATATTTACGTTTAGGGTGGGAGGGACAACAACACTGTGCACCCATGGCGAGGCCTGCGTCGAGCGGCAACACTACCGTCGCCCCTCCTTGCACCGCAAATTGCTTCATTCACAGCATGTTGTCATCGTGATTGCTGCCCCATATGTGTGTGTGGTATGGTGTGGCAACACTGCCACCAACTTTGAGTGTGTAGTGTAATGTGGTGTAGTGTGACATGATAAAATATGATTAGTGGTTAAATAGTATGGTGCGGTGTGTGTGATGAGAGCACTCCCTCCATCCTTACCTTGAATCTCTTATGATATCTATCGATTATATATAATTATAACTATTTTTTATTATCTATATAGGTGCAAGTGTGTAAGCAATCAGCCAATCACCTTCCTTAACTACTGAACCTAGAGTATCGTCCCTTAAAAAAAAACTAGTTGCTCTTGGCTTTTTTATGCATAGATATGCAAGTAGTAAGAGTTGACTCTCACGTGTTTATTTGAATTAATTTATTTATTCTTGACTAAATTACAACAATCATCGATGTGGTAAACAATATTGCTAAGTGTTGAGAAATTACATATATTTATTCTGTTCATCGTCCAACCGGCTGATGTTGTAAGATGTGAATTCTTTTCACAAACTAGAATAACATGTCTCTTTTTTTACTGTTTAAGTAAACAGGTATGTTTATTATTTCACGTAAATTTAACTGATTTTTAATTATCAGTTAGTGATAAGGCAAGCGAATTACAAGTTGATGAACATTTAAGATCATATATGTAGTTTTTTTTAATGAAAAAGAACCAAGCTTACGATAGGATCTGTACCACAAGGGCCATTCATGTACTTTTCTGTTTATATTTTGTTTCTCTTGTTGATGTTGTTATTGATACCTTATTATCTCTGTGTTTTTTATTGATACCTTATCATTTTTGTGTTTTAGGACTATTGAAAGTTGGTACAATAAAGAAGTTCAAATACTATACTGCATCTTACAGTTAGCATGAGAAAAGACAGATTTTCTATCTAAAATTTTCAATTCCCTCTTTCTAAACCTATTTAATGACTATTCTTCTTCATGATACACAAGCTTGCACTAATATTTGCTTATTCTACTTGCACCTATGAAAGCTATGACATCATCATTTCATGTTTGGTTCCATTGTTTCAGGATCATGGACTTTTTACTGTGTGTTTGGGAATTGTTGACGGTCTTAATAGATAAAAAGAAGGATATGAAAACCTTCAAATTATGATGACCATGGGCAATGGCAGTTTTTTCTGGATTGGATCTTGTAGTAAGTATGAGCACTCTATCTCCACATAACAAACAAACAAACGTACCGGAGAATAGGGGTGCTTATCGGTTCGGATAACATATTATTCTGTTTAATCAGATGCAAAATTTGATGACATTATCTGATATCTGATTCGAACCTCAGCCTTTCATTCACCAATTCAAACGATATTTGATTTTCAAGTTGTTGTTTTAAGCATTTTGCAAGCATTTAGTGATCCAATAGCGTCTTGCAACTTCAGGTATGTTATAGGTTCGACTTAATTATTTAATTTGGTTTGGAAACATGGTTTAGGAGTCATGATAAGGTTATGAAGTGGATAACGTGATCCTAGGTTATGCATAGCCTGATCAGCTTTGTTTAAACTATGACTAGTCACCCAAAGCTAACTTCGATGATGATTAACCGTTCCTTAATCCTATTTCTAGTTACGAAACTAAGCATATCCGATAATCAATAGAAACATAGTTCCAAAAATTCTTGTAACCAGGACCAGACTAATAACTAAGGTGAGTTATCATGATTATCTTACACATACAATATACTCGTTAACTCAACTCTTATAAGCAAAAATGCCACAATATGAAATATGTTGATGGGGGTATGAATGTATGATTCACTACATTATGCTTAAGGGATGTGAAAAGCTAAGGGGTTCATAGGGCGGTTATGTCCAGCGAAGTGAATGGCCCCTAAGACAGTTATTTCCATGTGATGCATCAATACCCATGCAACGACTAAAGGGACGTAGTCCATTGCCGGTGTATTGTTATGGAAGCAATGGAAGGCAACAAAGCTATGGCCAAAATACAACCCATATTATGATGTAAATCAATCTATTTGTTTATAAACTCTTTTATGAACTCATCAGCATTAGCTGACAGTTTTTCTAGTATACTTGTACAACTAGTCGAATAGCATGCATGCTAAAAGGATAGTCCTCCTTGATGGGCCTTCGAAAACATAGAAACTTTGAAACCTTTAATTTTGTAAACAACACTTTGTTTAGTCTATAAAATTTACTAATTGCTTTTGTTGAATATCAATTACGCATTCATCCGGTTTTACAGTTGATTACTTAATTAAGAATTTTATCAATTGCTTGACACTATTATCAAAAAACACTAACACATATATCAATACTAGAAGAACACTGCATTTTGTTACTTCAAACTCGGATTAATGATGTTGGATCCAAGAAACACACAAAGCCTGTGTTAGATTGCCAATCATCTGGACAACCAACTCACTCGGTATTTTTGGTATCATGTATATCAACACTAGAAGAACACTTTTACTAAAACACAAAGACCCTGTGTGTAGGAGTGTCATGTATCTATACAATTTTATTAGTATTCTGATTCCTCACATTAGGATGTAATTATGAACTCGTTGGACAAACTTGTTCTTTTAGTAGTTCCAAGGACCATAATAGCATGTATAAGCTTTGCCAAGGCTTGGTTTATTTTTTGTGTCTATAACAACTTGTTAATGGTAAGCTCACATGACACACCAAGACCATTGCAATGAAATCAGGAAAATCGTAGTTTGTGTTGGGCAGGTAATCTTCTAGAGCTCGTGACAGGAATCAAATGGAATCAGAATTCAAAACCGATACCTCTACTAAGGGGGAACCATGTACAACCAGAGCACTACGCCTTTATGGTTTAAGACTTTGGTTCATTATTTCTAAATAGCATAAATTTACACTTTTGACTTCAATCATGTTATCATTGAGGAGCCATCTAATAACAATAGCGTGCATTTAGAAAATAAAAGCTCGTAAATGAAGGATGAATGAGAACAAATAGAACATATGAAATGATATAGTGAAATTCTAACCCCTTTTCTATCTATTCTCACATACCATAGCTTACTAGATTCTACCATAAGACACTAATACCATGATGTAACTCTATGAATTTCACGGGATCTTAAAGCTTACTTGTATGTTACACATAACGGAGAAAACTTATAATATAAAAACAATTATTTACTTGGACAACATGATACGATACATACTAAACCAAATTAAGACAATTATTACATAAGCTTTCTTTAACAAAGTACAAGACCACATAACCTATTTAAGAAATTGTAAGATTATTAGTAGGTCATGCTTCATAGATTCCACCTCTCAGCATATCCCACAACCTAATGTCCCTAATTTACCTGCCGCATAAAAAGAAAATGTGGTTAGGCCAAATGCAAGTGCACAAATAAAACAAAGGCATGCATACACATGAATGCAATATGCAAAGTATGTTCTAACAATTAGAAATCGATACATGTATCAATTGTTATTATTTACAAATACTTTTTCATTGAAAACATGAATTTTATTGAATAATATTTCATTGATGTATATTCATCTAATGTCTTATAATCATATTTTCTTCTTCATATATAATGATTTAAAAGTTTAAGTTGTCTTAAAATTTAGGGCCTCACGACAAGATAAGACAAACCGTCCAAAAGGGAAAAAGAAGGAAAAGGGAATTTCTAAGGAATATAACAAGAGAATCATGTATGGTCAGCGATGGCATGTTTTCAAGTTAATATATAATGAGATCTCAACAATTATTTAAACTATTTATATGAATTTTAGTCTAGTGGTAACAAAAAGTATGAAATATGTGTAATTTCTTAAAGATTGAATTCTCAAGTCTAACAATAGATAAAAAAATGTAGATTCAGGATTAGGATTCGATAAGTGTGTGAGTTGTTATATAAAAAAATAAATTACCTAAATAGCAACTTACTTTGGTATGGAAAATTCAGTCGGTTTTACGGTTTTCAAACACCCTGATCATATTTATAAACTTTATATCACCTAAATAATAATCCCTTCCTAAAATTGTCTGTCACCATCACTCAAAAGGCAAATGCCTCCCAACCACAATCTATAGGATTAGATATTTCATATTTGGATATTGCTCCTTAATCATTTCAAGAATTAAACCAGACATTATAGGAGTTAATATAATAGAGAGTGACCAAACTCATCTAAATTGGATATGCATATAATCAAAATCATTCCAACCCATAAGGGGAAGACAAAAGTACCCTTACCTCTTAGAACATGAACATGGGCATGTTGGTATGTCATTGAATCCAGAAGCATCAAACAACTCCATGAACCTCTGATCTGAAATTCTAGCCTTTGCAGCTGCAAATCTTTGGTACTCATCAAATATTGATGTCAAACACCATCTTTGAATCTTTCTTAAACATCCCACTAGACAACCGGTTCGATGCTGAACCAATCAATGTTAAAGTCAAAATCGGAGATACATATCTATTGTTAAAAGAAAAAGTAAATGGCTGCATACAAGGTCATGGGTACTTTCTCTATTCAATATTTTCGTTTTAGAGTACAACTATCGGTGTAAACATACGGAGTCTGAGCTTTCCTAATCTTGAGCTTTGCTTGTTCAACTTGACAAAGTCCGAGTCGAGCCAAAACTTGCCTAATTTTAAAGCATTACTCTTTCAACTTAACAAAGGTTCAAATCTTACAAGAAACATACTAGACTCTATATTATTTATTAGTTATTTTATTACTTTTGGGTTTATATTTAAGTAATTTTACATATAATTATAATGTACATATAACATAATATCTATTACTTACTTAATATAATCAAAATTTATAAATACTTCTATATGTAATTATATTATATACCAAAATTATAGTTTATAAATGTTAAGGTTTGTTTAGGCTCGCAATACTAATCAAACTCGATGCATAAAGTTCAGGCTCAAGTTTGTTTGTTAACAAACTCTATTTTAGGCTCAAGCTCGATTGAACACAGGTAAGCTCAAGTTTTTAGTAAGTCAATTTTAAGTAGCAGCTCAACACGTTCACACCTATAGGCTATACTTTAGACAAGTGGGCTAAACATAGGTCCTATCTAAAAGCTTGTAGTCATATTGTCATATACCTTGCCTCTTTTGCAATGAATCAACAGTGGATGATTTCTTACATCTGGAAAACAACAAACCACAATAAGGAAAAAAAAAAAAACTCAAACAGAATACCTTTTGATTCTTTCAAATTCAATGCGATATATACAGATTTCATACCAAGAATAACTCTTAACGCTTCACGAATTGTCACTTCAGGAATGTTAACAAAAGGTTCCTACATACAAATCAAAAGAAATTCACAACCAACACTCGAATGATATCATCATTTATCGATCGAATAGATCAACAGGAACACAGAATCCGTACCTTAGTTCCTTCGATTCCAAATTGAAACAGATGAATCCGATTATCCTTCAAAAACTCAACGTTATGCTCCGGATACGGTTCAGGACACAAATACCTACAAATCACCACAAAAACCACCAAACACCGATCAAATTGGATGAATTAACGATATGGATACAAAATCACACTTGAAAACACACATACACTACAGATCGTAGCCCTAGGGTTTTGATGAAGGAGAAATTGGAGGTATCGGGGAATCCTGATCGGAATATGCCATTGTCGATCATTGAGAAGTTGAATGGAGGTGTGTAGAGCTCATCGCCGTTGGAATCGAAGTTATCGGTGGTTGCAGGTGGTGATTTTGGTACCGATTGAACGATTTCGATGGTGCGACAGATGTCGGATTCTTGTTGGTTCAGTTGTTCTTTCATTGTAAGGAGAATGAATGAATCAATGATGAATGAATGATGAATGATGAATGTATGAATGTGAGGGTTGTGTTGTGAGAGATGAAGATGAGTGTTTTGGCGGGTGTAATAGTTGCAGTAATGGAGATTTATAGGGTGTTAGGGACGATGGTGGTGACACGTGGCGTGTGGTGAGAGGGTGGATGAAAATAGTATGGAGGTGACGGTTTTGGGCTTACATTTTTCATACGTTTTTGCTCTCTATGCAAATGTGTAAAACACCAATTATTTGTGTATTTATTATCAATAATGCATCATTTTCTAAATGATGATAATGTAAATCTATAAATATCGAACATATGTGTTCTTGTGGCACGTGATTTTATATTTATTAAATTTGTACGAGTTTAAGTCTCGTAAAATGTATCAATTTATTGTTCAAAAAGTTATGTGAATTTAAAAGGCAGAGAACTTTAAATTTTGTTCACGTATAATGTATTATACAGAAATATATGAATATAAAATATAGGTAAGTGAATATGATTCATGTATCATAAATTTTAGGAGACGATAATATATATATACTCAAATTTGATTCGTGTATTTTTTTTCATTTCCTAAAATGTTTTTGCTATCATCATATTAAAAGTTAGTACGATTATGGTTATAGGTGTGAAACTATCCTGACATGTTAGCAGAAGGATAACACAATAAGAAAAAATGACTACGCTTAGTGTTTTCAATTATAGTATTACGTTTGAAATTTTATATATTTATTAAAATTTTGTCGTGCTAAATAGGTTTTCTCCTTCTTAGTTCTTTGTTTATTATCATTCAGTTTTCCTCACGCTTTAATCAGTTTTGTCCGAGCTATATTTTATCCGAATAGTATGTGATCGAGCTTGGTCCATACCATTATTGGTTCCTATGTTATTTAGTCCCGTGATATTAGAACCATACATCATCATCCATGTAAGTTATCATTTCGTTTCTTCTTTCCACACTACCTATCTTCCTCATCAAACCTTCCCTTTTTACATCGCTTTCATCAAAAAACACAACACGCTACATACAATCAAATGATCAAAAGATATTAGCATACACAAACCAATAATCATGTCACAAAGTCAAACATTTACAACCAAAACAACCTAGATTCCATTGTGATGTATTGTAAACTATAATAATTGAAGTTGTTGTTTGTAAAGAGGAGATTCTAAGAATATGCTGTTTAAAAAGGTGGGTGTGTAATGTGTTGTTGTTGTTATATTTACGAGAGCTTCCCGCCACGTAATATTAGTGGTTCTTGTGTCCCGATGAGTAAGCAAAGAAAGTGCTACTTTATTTATTCAAAAAGCTCACTAAAAGTGACCCACATCTTCCACCGAATCATCCGCTTCACAAATTTAGACCCAAGTGGGAGTGGGCCATGGGAATTTCGGAATCCGAATGAAAACATTTTATATATGACATAGGGTTTTCAAGATTTTTGGTATCCGAATTCGAGTTGAAAAACTTGATATTTAAACCTAACCGTGTTGGTTTTATGTTACGAGTTTGAGTTTGGTTTTTGATGTTTGGAATCAGGTTAGCATTTGAACTGAATTGCGGATTTAGTTTTCCAACTGAAATTGAAATTTGTGATTTTGAACTGATTTGGATATTCAGTTTTGATTTATGTTTTACTTTAAACGTAAGTGGGCAGTGGGCCATTGGAATTTGGGAATTAGAATATAAAAACAAGATATGATACAGGAAAGCAAGAAATGATCTAAATGTCAATAAGTCGATGAAAGAGATGCACCAAGCAATTATCGTAGTATCTCTATAGTTGATCTAGAAAGCAAGAAATGAGAGAATTTTCATGGCAAAAAAGTGTCAGAAAGAAAATGATGGAGGAGATAAAGGTCAACACCTGCTTGTGGATAAAAAATAGACGAGGGTCAAATCGGCTAGACTGGTTGTGTTAGGGTAACTTGGTGATTAAATTTTGATTGATTGCTATTGTTTAATGTCCGGTGTGCCGGTGTTATATTTTTTTCTACTTTGTTGTATGTTTTA
>CM046038.1:3364550-3499550 GCA_025215565.1 Flaveria ramosissima | reverse complement strand
ATTCTTTCCTCTCCCTTTCTTCCCCCTCTTCTCTTCTTCTCCTAATATCTCAATTCCTCTTCCCTATACCCCCTTATTTTTTATATTTTTATAACTTAATACTATTTGATTTAAGTATTATTTTATTTAAACCTTTAAGTATATAATCACTAAATAGTTATATAGGTATAATAATAATAATGCACAAATATGTCATCATTTAAGACAAGTCGAAAAAGATACTCGATAACACCCACTACACACTATAAATAACAAGTAGAAAAAAGTTATAAATAGTGAAAGTGTAGGTTTTCTTAATATTATCACAATAATTTTTTTTTCAACAAATAAAAACCTACTTTATTTGTTTACAATTTTACATTTAAACCCTTAAGGATTTTTTGCAACTAACTACAATAATTTTATCTCTTTGTTTTTTTTAAAAAAAATTGATACCTACTCATTTTGTCTTTTTTAAACTTTTATATTTAAGTTTTTGAGTTATGTCAAATTTACATTTAATCACCTGGACTCTTTTTAAATATTATATTTAAGTATTCGAGTTATCTCAAATTTACATTTAATCATCTGATATCATTAATAGTGGCGGTATCCACTCATATGGATAACCGGTCAAATTTTATTTTAATCGATTAAAAAGAGAGCTTATTAATTACTGTAAAGTCATCATTTATACATTCGTTATTGTTTCTCTTTGTTTTGAGGTATTTATTTTTTTATAGTAGTTTTTCTATTAAACTTTTTATTAGCGTTTTGCATGTAATCTTTTTTGGGTGATTAGTATCAAAGTATAAATCATCAAAATTAAATCTTTCAACTTTTAACACCCGCATAAGTAAAAAAATGTCGAAGGGGCTGTTTGTTTCAGCCTCTTAATGCTTCATGAATGTTTCATCGCTTAATGGTTCAGACTATTTGTTTCGCGAGCAAAATGGTTTTGACATTTGCTTCTGAATGGTTAAGCATTATACTGAGTCTGAATGGTTAACACTTCTTATCTAAATTGGTCAGACATTTGTCTTTGAATAGTTAAACGACATACTAGCTCTTAATGTTCAACACTTAATGCTTTATATCACTTATTGGTTCAGCATTTAATCATTCGGAAAGTGTCAAACAGCCCCTAAGTATGAAATAATATAGAACGTACAAGATCAAAACGATCTATCTTGTACTTTTTTTGGGTAATGATCAAAAGGATTGACTCTTTGATGTCGTTATTAAGTTAACCAATAACCAAATTATTTTTGAGTAGCCAATAAATTTTTAGAAAAACTTTACACAATAGTAAAAAGTTCTCAATGCAATATTTTACCAATGCTTAAGTTTATTTAAAATTTTAAATTAAAAGAGACAAATAAACGATATATAAATCTTGATTACTAATAAATGATTTTTTTTCAATTATCTTGAAGTAGAAGATACGATCAAAAATTAATTTATTATTAAATAATAATCAATTTTTATAATTATTAAATTTAAATTAATTAAAAAAATTAATCAATAAATAGTAACCAAGATTCAAATACATTTCATTTGACTTGCTTAATTTTAAAATATTAAACATTTATAAAAATTGTTAGGATCGTGTATTGAACGAAATACTAACTGATTAACGTGTATACCGAATCAAATAGTGCGGATTCCTATTTGATTGGCGATCCAATCAGTGAGAACGCACGTCGAATCAATTATGGATTGACTCTAAACGTTAAGAATGATATGGAATCGATCTAGTGCGATCTGTGAACTTGGAACAGGTTCTTAGAGGTCTGTGGACGGCTAGGGTACGTCTGGAGTCGAAGTGATATGAATTCTTTTGTTTTTCCACGAATTAGGTGGTATTTATAGGTTAGGGTTGCTCATTCGGGCGACTGAACCATTAGAATGGTTCAGTCGTGCGATTGAGCCATGCGGTTGATCCATTCGCACGACTGAGTTTTTAGTCGTGCGACTGAGCCAATCTCATGTTACAATCATATGACTGATCTAGTCTCCTGGTTCAGTCGTGCGACTGAGTCATTCGCATTGCATGGGCCATTCGCATGAGCACTTCATATTACTAAGTTTGAATGTATTCATTAATCATTACATTATCAAGATTCATTCAAACAACCACAAACCTATATAATCAAGTCAATATGCGTTAATCAACTAATTAATGAAATATTAAACATTATAAGCACAACCAAACATTTACATTTCATTAAGTACCCAACTATTACATAAGTGTAAGACACTAAAAACATATTACATTCAGTTCAGAAACTAGGAACACATGTACATACAAAAATATTATATAGGATTGTAACATTTAATAAAAGTTGAGTTACAATATGGAAAGAGAGAAATTTTAAGTGACTTCAATTAAACACATATAAAACTTTGTTACCATTGTGTACATTATCCCTTAAAACATTTATTAATACATTATATAATGAGTAGTAATCAAGAAGATTTGACTTCAAACTCATCTAGAAATCCCAATTAAAGTTATTTCTATACCTAATAAATTAAATTCGTAAGGGATATGTGCCTCCTTACTTTTTTTGTCTCTCTCTTATTTATCTATACTACTATAAAATATATATTAGAAAGATAAGATGATAATTTTATTAAAAGTATAAGACACACATTCAACAGTTAGAGCATACATTACAAGTGTTGTATGCAATAGTTTCACTATTATCCCCATTTAATTAACTTTTTTAATTATTGAATTATTTAATAACACAACTACTATATAATATATATTAGAATGATAAGATGGTAATTTCATTAAAAGTGTAAAATGCAACATTTTAAGCATAGAGTATAAGTGCTTCATGCAATAGTTTCACTTTTGCCCCCATTTAATTAACTTTTTCTAATTATTCATTTATTTAATACACATTATTAATATATTATTTAATAATACGATATAATTTAGTTCACTTCATTAAATTTTATTTTATTAATAATAATATAAATTGACATTTAAATTATATTTACTAATTATATTTATATAACTAAATACTATTTAAATTCAGTATTATTTTATTTAAATATTTAAGTATATAAGTTTTATATATCTTTATATTTATAATAACTATAATACTAATAATTTTATGGGCATATTATGAGTTTAATAATTTTAATATTTAACAATATCTTTTGTAACAAATAGAAAAGGAGGATAGAATCATATTTTACATATGGATTAAGACATACATATGAAAACTCATGCTTAAATTTTAAAAAATCAATCATTTTACTCTATTTATGCCCTTACAATAAAGTATAACATATGATGCCTATAATACAAAGGCTAAAGCATATACACATGGCCAAACAAAGTCGTCATTTGTTTTCAATGTCGTTCATTCATTTCGATTGAGCACTAATCACTATTTCCATTTTTCTTGTCGGTTGTTAACAACTCAATAACAATTAAGATGCTAATTTGTGTTGATAATTTTCCCATCAACTTTCTCCGGTCTATGAAAATCACCACCGAAAGATGTCTCCGATGATTATAAAACTCTAACATACATTCATAAAACAAAACCCCTTAAATCTAGGTAATAATTGATTTTTCACCACAAATACCACCCATGCTTTCACTAATCTTGTTGGAAAGCAAGAAATGATCTAAATGTCAATAAGTTGATGAAAGAGATGCACCAAGCAATTATCCTAGTATCTCTATAGTTGATCTAGAAAGCAAGAAATGAGAGAATTTTAATGGCAAAAAAGTGTCAGAAAGAAAATGATGGAGGAGATAAAGGTCAATACCTGCATGTGGATAAAAAATAGACGATGGTCACATTGGCTAGACTGGTTGTGTTAGGGTAACTTGGCGATTAAATTTTGATTGATTGCTATTGATAACGTCTAGTGTGCAGGTGTTATATATTTTTCTACTTTGTTGTATTTTTAGTATGGTTTATAATCTAACAACTTGCTAATTGTCCTTTTGTCAATATATACTTTTTTTCGTTCATACTAATATATGTGTGTGTGATACTAGGTTTTCGTGATCCAAATCAAATTTGTAAAACACAAACCCAACCAAGTTGATTTGGCATTAGGAATTCAAGTTTGAATTTCGACCTTTTAAATTAGGTTAGCATCTGAACTGAGTTCTGAATTTGATTTTCGAACTGAAATCAATATGCAATTTTGAACTTATTTGAAGTTCAATTCAATATATATATATATATATATATATATATATATATATATATATATATATATATGTATTATATTTTAGTATACATTTGTACATATATTATCTATCTTTTATTTAAACCAATCGAGATTTAGAATTTAAATATTCAAATCAGTTTTATAGAATTCAAATGTACTTTTGAAAAGTCAAAGTTTGAATAATCTGTGAAAACTGATGTGGATAAACACCACCGCATGAGTTACAAACTTACAATCTTAAAACGGGAGTGGTACCTTCACGTATCAGTTGAACCACCGACATATTAGTGAAACTAGATTATCATCCATGGATCCTCAGTTGCAATTGTCCATGGCCCATATGCTTGTAAAGAAAAACATTGGAACACAAGTGTAATTTTATAATAAAAATAATTAAGACACATAATATAACTTTTAAGCATTAGATACAAGTATTCTATGCAACCATTCCTATTTTACCCCTATTTTAATAAATTTATTCTAATTAATAGAATAATTCATGTGTATTATTAATACAATATTTAATAACATAAGATTATTTAATTATATATTATGTTATTTAAAATAACATTAAAATTTATTAATAAGTATTATCTTACTTGAATACTTAACTATATTATTACTAAATACTTATATCATAATAGTAAATACTTATAGCATAATAATAATAATAATAATAATAATAATAATAATAATAATAATAATAATAATAATAATAATAATAATAATAATAATAATAATAATAATAATAATAATAATAATAATAATATAAACAATAATAATAATAATAATAAAATTTATAAATAAGTATTATCTTATTTGAATACTTAACCATATAATTACTAAAAATTTTAAACATAAGATATAATTTTTAAACATAAGATACAAATGTTATATATAATCATTCTAATTTGCTCATATTAATAAATTTCTCCCAATTAATACATTATTTACTATACATTTATTCAAAAAATTATCTTATTATAATATTATAAATTAATATTAAAATATAGATAATTATTATTTATATTTTTATAACTTAATACTATTTGATTATAAGTATTATTTTATTTAAACATTTAAGTATATAATCACTAAATCTTTATATAGTTATAATAATAATAATACACAACTATGTCATCATTTAAGACAAGTCGAAAAAGAGACTCAATAACACCCACCACACTATATATAACAAGTAGAAAAAAATTATAAGTAGTGAAAGTGTAGGTTTTCTTAATATTATCACAATAAAATAAATTTTCACACAAATAAAAACCTACTTTATTTGTTTACAATTTTACATTTAAACCCTTAAGAAGTTTTTGCAACTAACCACAACAATTTCTATCTCTTTGTTTTTTTTAAAAGATTGATACCTACTCATTTTGTCTTTATAAAAGTTTTATATTTAAGTTTTCGAGTTATGTCATATTTACATTTGATCACCTGGACTCTTTTTAAATATTATACTTAAGTATTCGAGTTATGTCAAATTTACATTTAATAATCTGATTTTTATAAGTTTTATATTAAGCATTCGAGTTATGTCAAATTTTATTTTAATCAATTTAAAATAGAGCTTATTAATTACTGTAAATTCAAAATTCGCATTCGCTATTTTTCTTCTTTGTTTTGAGGTATTTATTTTTTATAGTGCTTTTTCTATTAAAATTTTTATCAGCGTTTCGCATGTAATCTTTTTTCGGGTGATTAGTATCAAAGTATAAATCATCAAAATTAAATCTTTCAACTTTTAACACCTGCTTAAGTAAAAAAATGACTAAGGGGCTGTTTGTTTCAGCCTCTTAATGCTTCATATGTCTGAATGTTTCACCGTTTAATGGTTCAGATTGTTTGTTTCGCGAGCAAATGTTTGAATGGTTTAGAAATTTGTTTCTGAATGGTTAAACATTATACTGAGTCTGAATGGTTAACACTTCTTATCTAAATTAATCAGACATTTGTTTTTGAATAGTTAAGCGACATACTAGCTTTTAATGTTCAACACTTAATGTTTTATATCTCTTATTGGTTTAGTATTTAATCATTGGAAAAGTGTTAAACAGCCCCTAAGTGTGAAATAATGTAGTACGTACAAGATCAAAATGATCTATCTTGTATTTTTTTTGGGTAATGATCAAAAGGATTGACTCTTTGATGTCATTATTAAGTTAACCAATAACCAAATTATTTTTGAGTAGCCAGTAAACTTTTAGAAAAACTTACACAATAGTAAAAAGTTCTCAAAGCAATATTTTATCAATGCTTACGTTTATTTAAAATTTTAAATTAAAAGAGACGAATAAACGATATATGAATCTTGATTACTAATAAATTATTTTTTTCAATTAACTTGAAGTAGAAGATAAGATCAAAAATTAATTTATTATTAAACAATAAACAATTTTTATAATTATTAAATTTAAATTAATTAAAAAAAGTAATCAGTAAATAGTAACCAAGATTCAAATACATTTCATTTGACTTGGTTAATTTTAAAATATTAAACATTTATAAAAATATTATATAGGATTGTAACATTTAATAAAAGTTGAGTTACAATATGGAAAGAGAGAAATTTTAAGTGACTTCAATTAAACACATATAAAACTTTGTTACTCTTGTGTAAATTATCCCTTAAAACTTTTATTAATATATTATATAATAATTAGTTTTCACAAAGATTTGACTTCAAACCCGTCTAGAAATCTCAATTAAAGTTATTTCTATACCTAATAAATAAAATTCGTAGGGGATATGTGCCTCCTTACTTTTTTGTCTCTCTCTTATATATATATTACTATATAATACATATTAGAAGGATAAGATGATGATTTTATTAAAATTATATGACACACATACAACATTTCAAGCATACATTACAAGTGTTTTATGTAATAGTTTTACTGTTACCCCCATTTAATTAACTTTTATTAATTATTGATTTATTTAATACATAACTACTATATAATATAGATTAGAATGATAAGATGGTAACTTCATTAAAAGTGTAAGACATACATACAACATTTTAAGCATAGAGTACAAATGTTTTATGCAATAGTTTCACTTTTGCCCCCATTTAATTAACTTTTTCTAATTATTGATTTATTTAATAAACATTATTAATACATTATTAAATAATATGATATTATTTAGTTCACTTTATTAAATTTTATTTTATTAATAATAATATAAATTGACATTTATATTTATTTTTACTAATTATATTTTTATAACTAAATACTATTTAAATTCAGTATTATTTAATTTAAATATTTAAATATATAACTTATATATATCTTCATATTTATAATAACTATAATACTAATATTTTTTATGGGCATATTATGAGTTTAATAATTTTAATATTTAACAATATCTTTTATAATAAAAATAAAAGGAGGATAGAATGATAATTTTACATATGGATTAAGACATACATATGAAAAATCATGTTTAAATTTTAAAAAATTAATCGTTTTACTCTATTTATGTTCTCACAATAAAGTATAAATATGATGCCTATAATACAAAGGCTAAAGCATATACACGTGACCAAACAAAGCCGTCATCTATTTTCAATGTCGTCATTCATTTCGATTGAGCACTAATCACTCTTCCCCTTTTCTTTGCCGGTTGTTAACAGCTCAGTAACTATTAAGATGATAATTTGTGTTGATAACTTTCCCATCAACTTTCTCTGATCTATGAAAATCACCAGATGTCTCCGATGATTATAAAACTCTAACATACATTCATAAAACAAACCCCCCCTAAAATCTAGGTAATAATTGATTTTTCACCACAAATACCACCCATGCTTTTATTAATCTTGTTGGGATGATATATTTGTCTTAAAAACTTTTTTAATATACGTAATTGTTTTATTTCATTCAATTTTTTAATAATTATATTTTGATTTTTAAATTTACGTCATAAAGCACCGAGCCGATACCGCCTAAAATCGAATTCCCAAAAAATCCCGCAACAGCCGTATTGTCGCAATGCGCGAGCATTCCACTAGTTATATAAAAATATATTAGTTGTTTTTATAGTTTTTTGTTTCGCATATCACTCTCCTAGTAAATAATAATTATTTCTACAAAGCATTTTTTTATTTTTTTAAAAAAGGTTTGTTCATAAAACATTTTAATAGATTGCACATTTCTTTTATTATTTTTATAAAATTTTAGAAAATAAATATATAACGTTTCTATAATCTATATTAAAAAACTATCTAAATACTATGTAATATATTAATTTTTATTATTGAATATATAAAATTATATTTATGCATGTGTAATATACACTTTTATAACTTACTAGTGTTAGTAAACATGTGTATTACACGTGTGAATAAATGAACTATTAAATATAATGAAAATTTATTAATTAAATAATATTTAAAAAACATATGATTAAAATTACCGATGAGTTATAAATATAAGTAATAAACAATAATATTAAAATTTTAAACTTTTGTTTTTAAACTTCTTTTTTGTTTTTTCAAAAAAAAAATGATATTTTGTTCTCTAAGCAAATCTTTATATATATATTATTAAAAATTTCTTTATTATAACTCTTAATTTTAATTATTTTTAATTAAAAATTGCATATTAAAAACACCACTTTTAAAATATTTCATGTTTATACAAAAATTTTGATGATTTAGAAAAAAAAATTATTTTATTAAAATTTGTTTCTTTAAAAATAATATTAATAAAAAATCTTTTTCTTAATTTATTAACAAACTATTTTTTATCTATAAAAGAGTTAACTAATATTTTTAGTAATTAATGTAAGAATTGAATAGAAGATAGAAAAGAAAATTTATGAGGATGATTATAGTGTTGTTACGTATACTCCTAGTTATTTTTTTAGCGTTGGAGTCTATTTAGAGTTACGTGATGCCAAAATTCAAACCTTTGAAAAAATATCAATTTTTTGAAAAATGACGTGTCTAGAAGACTTGATATTGAATTCGGAAATCACCCCAAATAATTTGTTTAAAATTGACTTTAGAAGTAATAAATTAGTTATTTAATTTATTTCGATTTGTTGTTTTGGTTCTATTTGATTTTTAAACTGTGTCAAAAACACTAATTTGAACATTTGCTATCAGTTGTTTTAACAACAATCATTATGCTCACGTAATTGCCGAGTATTCAAGGGACTCTACCTAAAAAAGTAAATAGCTAAATAAACTCACTATCTTAAAGTTATGAAAAGAAAGAGACAATATGTAGTTATCTTAAACAATATAGATAAGTAGAGTATATGAGATAATAAAAGACCTTGAAGTTACGGGTCTAAATCACGAAAAACAAACTCTTATTACAAAGTGTATGATACGTCTACATATATCAAATCGCGAATCAATTTGACCCCTGCTCAACTCTTTTTAAAGCATAAAGTAAATTAAGCACTGGATAGTCCTAACTTCCTAATACTCCATCGAAGTCAGAATGGGATGAAATCAATCATGAAGCATGAATCCTTTCACTTTGCGGAGAACATGATTGGCGATAAAAAGTTTGGAGACGATGGATATTGTTAGGGATTTTTAGGGGCTTATATAATTTGGTCCAATCTAGTGCTTCGTTCCTTCATTTCTGGGCTAGTATTGCACTTCAGTTGTCTTTACATATAGGTATTGATATAGGGTATACAAGAAATAGAGAGAAACTAGGGGTAGAAGGGATCAACCAAATCTCTAATGATCTCATTCATACGTAAACAAGTGATAAGTACCATAATGAAGTTACAAGAAACCCCTTGAACCAATAACAATTGACATCATAAAACCAAATGTCTAATAATTCAGAATACCATAACGATACCCCTTCTTAACCTACTTTTTGACCTTAAAAAGTAAACCTAATGAAATCAGGAAAATGAAGTTTCATGTCCTCCAAGAACTCCCAAGTTGCCTCCTGAGCTGTTTGATTATTCCAACGAACTAGCACCTTCATCGCAAACCTGTTACCACGCTTCACCAACTTCTTCCCGATCACTTCTGCAGGTCGTAGGCGGAAGCGTGAGTCTGCCGGGATGGGCATAATCTTCTCGGGCGGGCCCGAGGCTAGTTCCAGAAGTGACACATGGAACACTTGGTGTATTTGCGCTTCATCGGGGAGGTCTAACCGATAAGCCACATTACCACTCATTTCTAATACCATGAACGGACCGAAGTACTTCGGAGTGAGTTTTGAATGTTTATGAACCCTCATAAAGTTTTGCATATAAGGGCGTAGTTTAAGATACACCAATGTACCCGCCTCAAGTTCACGTTCCTAACGATTCTTATCTGCTTGCTACTTCATTCTGTTTTGGGCCTTTGTAAGGGATTGTTTTAATAATTTGATTGTCTCTTCCTTATCTGTAAGGAACTCATCCAACTCTCCATTACCTGCATCCTTCTTAACATAAGGGATATAGAGTGGCGGAGAATACTCGTATAATGCTTCGAATGGTGTCATGTTGATCGACGTATGAAAGGTAGTGTTGTACCACCACTCGACTAACGAAACCCACTTA
This sequence comes from Flaveria ramosissima, assembly GCA_025215565.1. Taxonomy (NCBI): domain Eukaryota; kingdom Viridiplantae; phylum Streptophyta; class Magnoliopsida; order Asterales; family Asteraceae; genus Flaveria; species Flaveria ramosissima. The sequence continues at coordinate 3,488,819 of CM046038.1, read as the reverse complement.
GCCTATGTATGCGGTCGCTTCATTGTCATGCAACGTAAATAACGCTCCAAACACCGGTTCACCACCTCAGTTTGACCATCTGATTGGGGATGGTAAACTGTTGATAAATTAGCTGTAGTACCCTGTAATGCTAAAAATTTCTTCCAAAAAGCACTCATGAATATTGGGTCTCGATCGGATACTATCAAGCTAGGACACCCATGGAGTTTGAATACATTATCGATAAATACTTGAGCCTCATCGGCAGCCGAGAAAGGGTGTCGAAGTAGTATAAAGTGACTGTACTTTGTGAGTCGATCAACAACCACCAAGACCGTGTCTTTACCATTCGAATTTGGGAGGCCACTGATGAAGTCCATAGAGATATCGGTCCAAACCGTGTTGGGTAGGGGTTATGGTTGCAATAGACCCGACGATGCCATATTTTCATGCTTAGCTCGCATGCATATGTCACAACCCCGAATAGCTTGTCGAATACTTTTAGTGATCCCTTTCGAATAGAATATACCCTTACCCTTTGCATGGATGCATGAACTCCTGAGTGGCCCCCAATCGGTGAATCGTGGCAAAATTTCACAATGTCTTCCCTTAATTGCTGATCACCCCCACCACCAGTTTGCCTTTTTTGGTCAGCCATTCCCCATTCCACTTGAAGTGTAGTACCCCCTCACTACCTTTAAGTTTATTTCTTATAGTTGCTCATCCTCTTGTTGGCTTGTGATGATACGTTGCATGAGTATAGGCTCAAAAGAGTTCACTGTAGTACTAAAGAGTGATACCCCATGCACCCATGATAATGCGTCAGCCGCTACGTTCTCTTTTCCCTTATTATAATCAATGGAATAATTGTAACTCATCAATTTGGCGAGCCACTTATGTTGGAGAGGCGTCGTCACCTTTTGGGTTAGTAAATGTTTTAAACTTTGTTGATCGGTACGGATGAGGAACCACCCATTTACAAGGTAATAATGCCAGTGCTTCACCGCCATCAAGATCACCAATAGCTCTTTTTCGTAAACCAATAAGGCCTGCTGTTTAGGAGATAATGCTTTACTATTAAATGAAACCGGGTGTTTGTATTGCATTAGTACCGCGCCTAGACTGCAAGCCGATGCATCAGTCTCAATAACAAACTACTTAGAGAAATTCGGTAAGGCGAGAACAGGGGTTGATGATAATGTCAATTTGAGCCGATCGAAGACAAGTTGAGCACCTTCATGCCACCTGAAAGCATCCCTTTTAAGAGGTCTATTAATGGCTTTGCAATGACCCCAAAAGGTCGGATGAACCGCTGGTAGTAACCAGCCAAGCCTAAGAATCCCCTGAGATGTTTAAGTGTCTTAGGTGTTGGCCAATTGGTGTCAGCCTTGACCTTGGAAGGGTCGGTTCTAACCCCTTCCTTCAATATAACATGTCCTAAGTACTCAATTGCTTGCCCTCCAAAAACACATTTCGATTGCTTAGCGTACAACTTGTGCTCTCTCATAAACCGTAGTACTTGTTCAAGCTGGATTAAGTGTTGCTTATTGTCTTTACTATAGACTAGAATATCATTAAAAAACACTAATACACTTTTCCTTAAAAGTGATTGGAAAATGTGATTCATAAGTGCCTGAAAGGTCGCCAGTGCATTCGTAAGGCCAAAAGGCATTACGAGAAATTCGTAACGACCTTCGTGTGTGCGAAAGGCTATTTTGTGGATATCTTCTGGCCACATTCATACCTGATGATAACCTGACCGCAAGTCGAGTTTTGAGAACACCATTTCACCACCAAGCTCATCTAACAGTTCTTCAATCACCAGAATAGGATATTTATTTTCACTATTGCGTCATTTAACCTCCGGTAGTCCATACACATTCGCCACCGGCCGTCTTTTTCTTTTTAACTAGGACGACCGGTGCAACAAAGTCGCTTTGGCTATTGCGTACAATACCCGCTTCTAAAAGTTCTTGGGTCATTTTCTCGATTACGTCTTTTTGTACCATTGGATACCGGTTCGGACGTTGACCGACTGGTGTGGTACCCTCTTTTAAAACAATCTTATGATCGAATTTACGCTCCAGTGGTAAGCTGGTGGGTGTTTGGAACACGTCGATGAACTTGGTTAATAGGGGTTTCCATATACAGTCATCCTTCCCTAGTATTATTTTCGAATCAAATGATACATGCGGCTGTTGAAGTTGCAAGCTAAATAGTTGAGAAGAATTACCCTTAGCTTGTTTATGTAGGATGGACCCCATTTTTTTTTCCCAAAACACACCAAAAACTTATTGTTCTCAATTCCTTTAAGCTCACAAGCCACCCCATCTATCTTGAACTTCATAGTCATTTTTTGAAAGTTCCACAGAATGTATCCTAAAGGAAATAACCATTGGATACCTAGGATCATGTCATAGTTTTCTAGTGGAATAAAGAGGACCTCTATTGTGAACCATCTGCCTTCCATTGCCCACTGAAATTCAGGGCAAAGTTGGTTACATGTAAGTTGTTTGCCATCTGCTACACCCACCTTAATTAAAGCAAGATGTCTTTAACTGGGCATTGGAGCTTCTTGGCTAATTTGCTATCAATAAAGTTGTGAGTCGAACCTGAGTCAATCAAGATATGAAGTTAGTGTGTCCCCATTGAACCCATGACCCTCATTGTTGAATAAGAGGGCAGCCCAATCAATGCATGAATTGAAATTTGGGGGTCTGATTCATCCCTTTCAATCATCCATTGTCCTCATTATCATCATCGTTATTAACCTCGATAATAAACAATTGATTCTTCGTGCACTTATGACCCGATACAAACTTTTCGGTACACCAAAACACTCACCTTTTGATCTTTTGTGTTCCAATTCTTTGTTGGTTAGGCGGTGTGGGCTATTGATAATATGCTTAATGGTTGCTCCACATTTGGTTTCGAGTATGGGGTCGATAATAGAGGAAATTTAGTAGCGTTCACTGGTGGTGAGATACCGTCATTTCGGTAGTTTTTGATGGACCCCCCTTCCCGGTAATGACATTCATTAGGATTTTTGTGGTTGATGTTTTGGATTCTTGCCAATCCATAAGCCTCATGTAGGGTTCGAGGTTTGAACATTTAAACCGGGCCTTTGATCTCGGGGTTTAACTCTTTCACATAGAGACTAATCGCTTGATATTCACTGATCGTAACCTTATTAAGCAACTTGTCAAAGGCTGAGTTATATACACGTAGGTCATCATCTTGAGTGAGAGACTCTAACTCCTCCATTGCGTCCTGGAACATCGCATTCGAGAAACGAGCTGTGATGGCTAGTACATAGTCCCCCCATTGTAACTCTGTTCCCGTTCCCGATGAGTCCCTGGTCTTCATAAAGGTTGTGTGCCACTGGATTGCGTCCCCTTCGAGGTGAATGACAGCGTACTTGAGTCTTATATTCTCTGGTGTTTCATCAACATTGAAGAAGTGTTCACACCGATATACCCATTCTTCAACATCTTCACTATTAAATCTGGGAAATTCGACCTTACTTAACCTCATCGTTCGATTACTTTTGTTCGAGTATTGGTCGCCAAAGGCTCCGGACTTACCGCCAGAACTGGAATCTTCATTCGATTTCTTCAAGAGTTGTTCCTGTTGATGCATCATGTTCGCAAGAGAGCTTGAAGTTCAGAGAGAGCCTTCTCATGCGCCTTGAGCAATTTATCAACCTCATTGTTTCTAGTGTTTGTCATGATGGGTGGAAGCAGGTTCGCCAAAAGATGGACGAGATCTCCGGCTCTGATACCCTTGATATAGGGTATACAGGAAATAGATAGAAACTAAGGGTAGAAGGGATTAACCAAATCTCTAATGATCTCATTTATAAGCAAACAAGTGATAAGTACCATAACAAAGTTACAAGAAACCCCTTGAACTAATAACAATTGACATCATAAAACCAAATGTCTAATAATTCAGAAATACAATAACAGGTCTTGGTATTAGATACTTACCACATTGGTCTTTAGGCTTATGAGTTCCTTAGTTTGGGTATGTTGGTAGTTTTAGATATGCATTTAGTTGTAGGTGTGTATGTAGTTTGAGGAGGGGTTTTTAGACTTAGCTAATGTTGGTTTAGGAATTCTATGCTTTTGTGATTGTTTTACCTCTTTTATCTCCTGCTTTCATTAAATTTATGTCATGATATTTTTGCATATGCTCTTTCTTCTTCGCTTTAAGAAGAGAATAGGGTTTTTTGGGCAACGGTCTTCTTGGGAATTACATCTTCATCTTGTGATATAGAGGTAAGACTTGTTCACATCTTCCATTCTCTAGACGTTTTTTAGTTAGATTTTGCTAAATGTGTTTGTTTGTACTACATATAAAAACATCTAACATAACACAAGAGTACATAATTCATCTCCAGAAATGTAAAGTGAAAAACCAATAGAAACTCAGCTCTAGTTATTCACCTAGTGTTAAAACTATAAGGTTTATTTTAACATTTCAAACTTTTATTTTTTATTAATAATTCATGTTCTTTTGTGTCTTTTATGAGGTTGTGCTTGAAGTGTAATTCTGCTAATGTGGATGAGGCTATTTGGAAAGTGTTGCATGCTCAGGGGCTAAAGCTGAGTGCTCGCTAAACAACTGGAGTATATATACATCGTTCGGTCTAGAGTTTCATACACACGCACATTCTAGATTATTCTCTCTTGCAATCGCTTTGATCTTGTTGGTGATCTTGATGTTCGTCATCGCTGATTAGAGATCCATTGCTATAACCTGTAACTCTTCGTTGCAGGCTTAGTTCCAGATTTTTGTCGTTATGTTCTAGTCAATCTATGCCAACAGGTTTTTAGAGACAAGTTCATCATTCTTGTGTCTATGAATCAGCTATAGGGTGTCTTGATTTTTCATTTGTAATATGTGATTTAGACCATATTTCTCTTTAAACAAGATACCAGACTTTTGTCACTTAGAGAAATTTTTTTTTTGCCTTTTAATGTAATATACCTTCAATCGTAGTAGCGAGGCATTCAATCTTTATGCATAACACTACTTCCATTTACAAAAAATTAACACACCCCCTCTAAATGGATTCCTATAATACTACTCTCTCCATTTAACACACACACCCGCTCCTCCTCTTGCTCATCACACCATGAGTTCCTTCCAAACCACCCTATACATTGTCGCCTTTTTGTCCACCACTAAATCCGTCAAGTCCAAGCTATTTTCGGGACATGTCAAAACCGCAAAGGAAGCTTCACTCATGCACCCTTAACTCGTGTACGCACCTGTTCGTAATCCGGAATACACCTTTGATAAATTTGAGTTTTCATCGGTTGCCAGAAAAAAAAAACCTTCTTTTTTAATTCTTTTGATCGGCCCAACAAACCACTAAGTGTGGAGCTCAGCTCGTCTGTTTAAACTAGGTACGAGCCCAAGCTTGCCCAATTGTACAGGCCCATTAGAAACACAATAGTTTGTATTAAGTTATTAACTAGGTAATATAATTTATAAATTCCTTTTTAGAAAAAGATAGATATTTCTGGTTATGTTGTTCAACATAATTCGGAGTAATTTTGGAGTATGAATGTGATAAGTTTATATATATTTTATATTCTAAACTCTTAGTCTATAGTTACCTTGATCTTATTTGTATAAAGCTTAAAACTATTTTTCAAGTTGTTTCTTATTTACCACCAATATTTAATCACGTATAATAAGTGTTTATATATCAAAATTAAGACATAATAATTTATAAATATTATGGTACATATACTTTAGAGTATTCAAATTCCAAGGTATTAAAACACTACTCGACTTGCCGGAAATCATGCCAATTGACTTATATCCTAATAATATGAATGTGTGTAAAAAATATGTTTATTTTCAAATCTCTTTGATTAAAAAAGTGTATAATTAGCCAAATGGTATCATCCTTAAAATTGGACTTACCAATTAATCCCATTGACACACCAAATGGACTTACATGGAGGCAAGAATTTATGAAATTAACGAAGAACTATAAACAAAACCTCATGTAGCACTAGATAACAACAAAAGAAATTCAACTGAAAGAATAATAGGAATCGATCTGGCCCAAAAAACAGACAAGCTCGCCCGATAACGGGGCGGAGGCCCCCCGCCACCCCTCTTTTTTTCGTTAGTAGTGTAAATTTTCGGCTTGATAGTGTAATTTTTGGTCCGGTAGTGAAATTTTTTTAATAAATATAGAGTCCGCCCCCCTGAAATAGTTTACTCTCGCCCCCGCTCTCCATAAGCTTTGGTTCAAGTTCCTTCACTGCTGTAAATTGAGTTCATAGGTATTCGAACACTAAAATTAGTGAACCTGTCGAAAAAAAGTAACGAGTCTACCAGTGAAGTGAATATAGACAATTATGGTAACTCCAATTACGAAGAAGAAAACCCCGTAATGAACTAATTGAATAAAAGTGATTACCATGTGTATTTAGTACGATTGAACCTTCGTAGGAAGGTTTATTGATATTATGTGAAGTTTTGCGACAAACAAACATTCACATAAAATACACCTGCTAAGGTTAAAACTTCCTTACACAGATTAAATAGATATAAATATCAAATATTGAGAAATAAAAATTAAAAAATTATAAAACAGTATTTTCAGATAAAATATGATTGAATTATGTAAAAATAAGTACTTCAAGTAAAACAACAATAATATCATTTTAGACTTTCTTTTTATGAAATGATTTTTTATTTTGCTTTTTTAAAATAATTTTATTTTTTAAACCATCCTTATAATACTTAAAAACACTTTTTAAAACTTTTGTGTTTAAAAAAAGTATTAAAGAAAAGTTTTATATTTTATATTCTTTTTTAATGTTTGCTTTTTAATAAAAACTTATAATTTTTAATTTTTACAATATCTGTTTTTTATTATGTAAATGTTTTAAATAATATAATTAGTATGTACTATTATCATTTATTAGGAGAGAGAGACGGGAAAACTAAGATGGAAAAACCTAATATTTTGACAAGTGTCACTTCAAAACTTTATTTTATATATATACATAGATATGACACAAAAACTCATATAAAACTATTAAAACTTCTTCACACGTTTTTAATACTATCAACATTTCATTTATTTTATTTAAGGCACTATATTCTTTAAAATATTTCATTAACATCGCACAAACACAAATTTATGTTACTTTAAACAATAATATTAACCTTATATTTTTAAGTTAATTTGAAATACCACATACTAAAAATGTGTGGCACTTTAAGATATTTAGTAATTTTTAAAAGTGAATGTTTATAAATGAAAAGGAGATAAAAAGTTTGTGGTGTGACATAGCAACAAAATAGTAATGATGATTGTTTATAAAATATGGATCGTGACTTGAACCATCAATCCATCATCAAGTGTACAAATCAATAGAAGACAAATTACGCATAATTTTGGGGATTTGCTTTTATTTTGAAAGAAAGCACCATTTTCTTCACACCGTTAAAATTTCAATTCAGTTTATAATTTCTCTAAGGAAAATAGAAGTAAAACAAATTCATAGTTTTATTAGAACCATGTATACAAAGTATGTGTGTCTTACAATTGTTTTGTTTCAATAAGTATCATTTGGTGATATTAATAAGTTTCGTAAAAGCAATTTCACTAGCCTCAAAATTATTATTCATATTATTATTTCATCCATTTCTAAAAGCTATCCACTTTTAAATTCATAGATTACTATTTTCTTATATTAAAGTTAATTTCTCATATCACTAAACACAAGTTCTCCATGTATACTTGACTTAAATTCAAGTTTATTTCAATATTCTACCAACTAGAAGTTACATATCTTAAAGAAAACATCATTAACCATCATGATCATGCGTGTCATCGACAACACGTTATAAACCAAACCTTTTGTGGACGACCCTTGCAAAGGAGATGATGACGCCCTACATTCCATAAGTTTTAAAAGAGGGTATAATGAAAACATATGGACTATACAATCGACCTCACTCGTTGCAAGTGACGAAATGGTAAATTGATGAAAAGTGAAAGAGTAATATTCATGAGATAGAAAAACAGATAGGGGCATTGATTGAGGAAGGGCCACATGAGATTGACATCACATGTGCAATAAATAGAAGGATTGCATGAAATGGGAAACTGCAAAGGGAGGGCCTAATGGGAGAGCAAAATAAAGGATAAACATTGCATGTGGTATATAGACACACTTGGAGTTTTCTTACCCATGGGTGCTATTGAAAACTTATAACATATGTTAACATGTGTGACAAAATTAATAAACAAAGCATATGTAAGTTATGAGTTAAAATGTAATTAGATTATCAACGTCATGAGAACTTTCATGACACTTACGCTCATAAGTTGTGATACCATCAGTTTACTTTGAAGTTACTCTAACATTGTATGTGAGTGTTAATAAATGTGACACTAGTCGCATTTCATTGACCGCCTAACATGATGGCTTTTGAGCGCGTACTCAACCAACTACTAATTGTGGATATTCATGCCTTGTCAATTGTTGAGCAAACAACCACCTTAGACGGTACAACTAAGGGGCTGTTTGTTTTTGGGCTGACCCGGCTGACTAGGTCAGCGGGTCAGCCCGTTTGATTTCGGCTTCGGGCCTGGCTGACCCAGACCTTGAAAGAAAAGTTGCTGACCGGCTGACTCGCGCCCCCTCGCGACCCGCAAGCACCGCCTTTGCCTTCGGCTTCGGCTTCGGCCTCGTGATCCGCAGGCACTGCCTTCGGCACCGCCTTTGTGTACGGTGGATTGTGGTGGTGGTCGAAATGTGTACGGTGATAGTGGTGGTTGTGGTGGTGGTGTGGTGGTTCCGACCGGTGGTGTGACTCCAATGGGTTTTGTTACTTAAATACTGAATCGATTTGGTTCTAGTCAGATACTGAATCAAACAGCCAAGTTTCAGTCAGATGCATACCTAGTCAGAACTTTTAACTGGGTCAGGTTCTGACTCAGTCAGATCTTACTGAGTCAGTGTAAGCAAACACCCTATTAACAAGCATATATAAATGGGTATTTCAATTTTTCATATTGGTTTCTCGAGAAATCATTCATAAACAAACCAATTTGTCTCTCAAACATTCTTCTGGCATGTGAAATAGCCAAATCCACATGAAATTTTTGTCATGATAATTATGTTTTTTCTTTAGATTTTGTTCTTATTTCTATTATAAAAACAAAATATACATGAACTAGATTACTCACGAGGTTGAGTGACTAGAATCTTTTGTTCTTTACTTCATATTCATCTTCCTCAACTCATGTGTAGTCAATCAAGTAACTTTGTAGTCTTTTGTGTGCTATTACCTATAAGAATAATTGGCTCGGGTATCCACATCATTGTCTTTCACGATGACTCTGTTGCAAAACACAACCATTACACCAAAGGTTCTGCCAACAACTAGGCATAAATATAAAGTGAGACCTCTAGTTAATACCGTTAGTTTGTGTCCTTAAGTTGGATCACGTGTTTATCATATTTGGGTTGATGTATAAAAACATACAGGTGGCATAATTCAAAAACAAATCGATGTGTTAGTAAAATATGATCGATAAAACACTGAGACCTACAAGTAACACCTCAAACAAAAAATAATTGTATCATATGATTTATTTATCAATAATAAACTTAATTGATCATTCAAAACAATAAAGTTAATACATAAAAATTTGAATGCATGCCACATGAAATAATTTAGATTTATTTAACAATCATATAATTATGAAAACTATATGATGCAATAAATTGTTATAGAACTAGCATTTCTGATTTGAACAACAACATCTAGATAACTTCTCCTGGCTTGCATTTTAGTTTTTGTATATTAAAATTATTATTGATACTTAAATCATATGATACAATGAACTTTTATATAACCAACTTTAAAAAAGTGATGATAAAAATATATAAGATTTGTTTGAGATTTTACTTGTGAGTCTCGACGTTTTACTGATTATATTTTTTTAATAACTTCACGTGGCTTATGTTCTGTAATTTCTATGTATTAGGGTTTATTATTAATATTAAATCATATGAAACTGTAAATTCTTACAAAACTAGCTTAAAAAAATAAGAGTGAATCGTCATTTTCCTTTCTATGATTTGGTTATATTTGGTATTTTCATCCAAAAAGGTCTTTTTCTTACATTTGTCCCCCTAACGTTTGAAAAAGTTGTCATTTTCATCCAAAAACAAGAATTTCGTGAATAAAATTTTATCAGCAACAGGTAAACATAAATTAGAATTTCATTTTTTATATAAAATTTTACATAAGTACCCTTTAACGATGAATATTTAACATTTTAAAATAATGAAGCTAATATTTTTGGATGAAAATGACGACTTTTTTTATACCTTGGGGAACCAAATGCAAAAAATATATATATATTTTTGAATGAAAATAACACTGTGTCAAACCACAAGGATTCGTTTAAGGTTTTACTTATCAGTCTCAACGTTTTAATGATCATAATTCCCTAATACATTGATTCGTTTTAGAAATTATTCCGCTTAGATGCTTATTTACACATATATTTTCATATGATAACCATATGACTTAACGATACAAATTAATGGTCGTTAGCCTAAATGACCAAAGATAAAGCAAACCATATATACAAAGGTTGTCTAGTGTAATTAATAAAAATAAAAAATAAAATTAGTTACAAAAATATAGATACTTACTTTTCTGTGAGTTACTTTTAAGAATATAATTTATTTACCAGATATGATAGAAATAATCATTAAAGATCACAAGATTAACCTATCTTAATTTGGTGTCAACATAAGATTTATGAAGGAAAATAATAAAAAAAAAAATCTTTCATCAAAATGGAACATGGGGTCTGGTGTAATACATGAAGGTGGTACCCATTTGACTTGAATATCAAAGTTTTTGATTTAAGTGAAGTTGGTATGATAATTGGTTCAAGGGGGGTATAATATCATATATGCAATCAGAAAATTGTCAGGAAACCAAAGAATACCCCTTTCAATTTCTCTCCTGTCACCTTTGTTTTCTTTTTAGCACTCGAGTGCTGACCCAGGGGAAGGGTCCACTTCTTTTATTATAAATTATTGTTTATTATACACTAACATATGCATGTATACTTGTGAATAAATCTATGTATGTATTGCTAAAATACTCAAACTATATGTATAACATGAGTTAGATATGATAAAACAGAGCAAAAGAGACAAAATAAAGTATATATCTGTCTTATGTATTAGACTTAAAAGTAACATTTGTGAATTTATGTGATTTACAACTTGATTTTGTATCTATAATTCTTTTAATTTATTTAAAAATAGAAACTTTTTGAAAAGGGGTCCGTAGCTTTTAGCCAATAGGTGTTGAGCACTAACAAATACTAATTAGCTGAATTGGTTGATAAGAGATGTCTTAAATCTTTATTAAAATAGAGGGATGTCTTAGGTTTAAGTTCTAAATGTGACAATAAAAAAGAGGGTTGGGACACAGAGTTTTCTCATCTAAGGTGAGTTTTTTTATAAGGGCGGTTTCGGTTTCGTGCTCGGGTAATGAAAATGATCGCTGGGTAAATGGTCCGTCGATGATCCTCTAGCCGTTAAAGAAAATAGAAAAAAGTATCAAGAACTTATATATGTTTGGTACTTGTAATGGATGCTTGCATTTATTCAACTTATATTTTGATTTCAAAGTTGTTTACATGTTTTTCTAAGACTTTTTTTCTTGTGCTGCATCATCAAAATTATTATTTATTCTAAAACTTAAATTTGTTTTCTCTAAAAGTAAAACAGAAGAGGATGTTTCCATTAATCAAGTTATGTCAATATTCTTGTCAATCTCGGTTAGGGACATACCCAACTAATGAAGTGTTAGTTAGCTTCTTATGAAACTTTAAAATTTACCCCTTCGATTCCAAATTTACATCAATCCTCCACTATACATTTCACTATTTAACTATGTAATTGACTTATTCTAACTTATATAATTTGACCGTGAGACGAACTGAAGTCTACAAGTTTAAGAATGTCTAAAAGCGAGAAGAAATTCTGTAACTTTTACGAAATTCATCCGACAAATGCAAACCTTTATAGTCTGTACGGCCTCACCATCATGTACTTTTAAAGGACTCGGTCGCATCTGCAACAAATCCTAAGCGGTCGAGACACTCGACAGCCAATCAAAATATGCCATGTGTTGACAGATGCTTAGCCATCGAACACGTATCATTCTAGGGTGATACATGGCATTCTCATTGTCCTCATCAACATGTCACGTGGCATTATACGAGGGTCTTGCTTGATGACCACGATGCGAAGCTTCAAGCATTTACTAAGGATGGCATAGCAGTGTGCAATGCCATCAAAATTCCAACTTCTTTGACTCGGTCCAACACAAACCGTTAAGGTCATTGTTCATAGTCTGCGATCATTGTCAAAACCCTAATTTCTTAAAAATTTTATTTTTGAACCCTGAACTTTTCTGACTTATCATTATATGTACAAAATTTTATAAGGTGTTACATGATATGTGCTTATATGAATACAACATGATAACTAATCGTGACATTTTCTCCAAACACGAACACAAACCTATTTAAAAACAAGTTATTTGTAAAACATGTTAAGGTACATGATAGTTTCTCATATTTACTTAAACAAAAGTTGCCAAAAGGCTATAAAATCTTAAATAAAACATACTTCTTTACATAATAATCCTTGATATATTTGAAACAAAAGTCAATAAGATTCTTAATTAACAAATAACATTGTTTAAACAAGTACATTAACAGACGAAGGCCGGAGACTCTGTCGGTGGTATTGTGCTAGTCGTATTCACTTAAAGCGGCTATACAAAGGGTAGGGTTTATAAAGTTAAGGTGAACAACATGACATATATCATAAATGTATATATGTAATTATTCTAAATTAGTTAAATTATAAATAGGTTTTAAGAAGTATGTTAACAATTTATAGGTATTAAACCTGTTAAGACATGATTTTTATCGTAACTAAATTTGTCAACTTATTAAGACATGAAACCTATCAAGCTCAAACACGTAAGTTTTTAACTTCGTGTCGTGTCGTGTTAATAAATTTGTTTCAGAAATTATCAGCCCTAGTCATAACTAATTTGTGATGGAAACCGATTAAGGTATGTTTAGTTTGAAGGAGGTGAAGACCCTGCCCGATTGAAAGTGGTGTGGGTCCGTTCGGGACCGGTTCAGTTCAAGAAACCGATAATATTTAAAGAAATGTTTCCTTTAAAAACTTAATTTAAATTCTAAATACATAAAATCTACTACATAAAATCATTTTCTATTAATTTTTGAAAGTTTACAAACAAGAAGACATAATTTTAAGAAGTAATAAATTTTATTTTTGATTTCCTATGCGAACTGACATAGTGAACTAATTAAGTCAAGCCTGTCTATATACCCTCTTCAAATAAAATTTTGACGCTATATTGTAATGTGCAATTATTTATTTATGTATGAAGCATCAATGCAAACAACACATTTTCCCAAAGCTTCAACTTTTCTTATCGCTCAAACCTCGGGTTTTTTCTTATTCGTATCTTTTTACAAATCCAATCAATATGGTAATGTGCAATAATAATCTATATATGTATAAAACATCAATACAAACAACACATTATTCCCAAACCTTCAACTATTCTTATCACTTAAATCTCGGGTTTTTTCTTATTTGTATCTTTTTACTAATCCAAGCAACATCCCATTTTTTATTTAACTATTTGACAGGTTTCATAAGAACTCTTTAAAAAGAATATTTTCACCCTCTAGCTTCATTCATGTTTGGAGAGTTCTTATGGAAGCCACCAAAATAATTAACAAAAGATGAGGAATTAAATTGATTCGAAATAGAAAATTGATAAGAAAAAACTTTGCTTAGAGTAATTATGATAGTTGAGTGAATTGAGAAGAATGAAATGTTTGTGTATGTGGTTTGTAAATTTGCGGATGATTATACATACAAAAATTGCTATGACAATGTAATGTTACTTTTGCCTTTTAAGTTTTTGTGAGTTTTGAGAGCTACGAAAGTGTTGTGATCCATGAATACACCAAATACCTATCTATATTAAGATGTGAGGGTAAATATTAAAAAACGTCTACAAAATGATTATAAACAACTCTATAGATGTTATACAACTTTCAAAAAACCACCAACGACTAGAACCAGTTTGGAACGAGTTTCAACTTGTTCGGTTCGAAACCATAGAGATAGGAAGCATTTGGACTAAAAATGTGAAATCGATTTAAAACCAGGAGGTTTTTAGATTACGGATTGGTTTAGGTGGGAACTAGTTTTTAATCAGTTGGGTTCGTTAACTGTTTTGTTATCCTGTTTTTTACACTTTTATGTTAGTGATATAGAAGAGATAGGATTGGGTTTTGGGTTTAGGCGTAATAGACAAAAATTAGTCAAGATAATTATTAAACGCTTAACAGACAAACATTCTCCACTTCATAGACACAACATATCGACAAATCCCACACAAAGTACTTGCACAACCTTAGTCACTATTAACGACCAGTGGCTCAAAGCAATGCTCGACCGTCATGCTAAATTTCTAACAACTAATGGATGTTGTTGCGTGTCGCTAGTGAAGTTAATATGGTTACGTGTGTAAAGAAATGCGTATGAAGTTGCGACGATTTAATTAAAATGGTACGTTTCGATGGTATATTCAGATATTAAGAAAAAGTTATGTCATAAGAAAAAAGAGGGTTAATAAACACAAAGTGAATTTGTAAAAAGTATTAAAAGTTATAAGAAAAATAACATTATATATTAAAAGCTACAAGAGAAAACTAATAAAATAACAAATTGAATAAAAGAAAAAGTATTATATTTTACCTAACTAAGTTTTGAATAAATTTTTTACAGAAACATAAACACAAATAGCAAAATTACATATGGAATTTAAGAAATTGTAATATCTAAAGGTTTCAAAATAAAAAAAGTTAAAATATATAATATTTGACCCAACTCGCTTTTAAGTAGTAGTCATATCGAAACATAGATAAATATAAGCACAACGTAATGATATTTTCGCAGTTTATCATGAGAAAATGATCAAACTCATAAGAAATTCACGAAAATTACCTATACCCAATAATAAAAGTTATTTAATTTTTTAATCTGAAGTATATTTAAGTAAACTTTTATCTTATTCTTTTATTTGTCTAAATCATTCAATAAACAAAGTGATGATAAAACGAGTTAGCTTGTATTAATTACATATATGTAATCCATAACTTTACCCATAATAAACATTACATATCTATATAATAGCAAAGCTTTAGCTACATGGACTTTTATAGTTTTTGTGTTTGGCCATAGAAGATTTGTGGTTTTTATATTTGGTGTTTTTGATTTGCCAAGTTATTTAGTAACTAAATATTATTGTAAATACACGTTTATTTAAATTGCATAATAAAATATGTGAAAACTTGTGTTATTTCTACATGTTTGTTAAGTTTATTATGTTATGTTGACGTTTTTTATTTCCGTTTGCTTGATGTCTTTTAGTTTGAAGTTAGCCGTTAGTATGTTTTTTGTATCCGGGTTCTCGCATTAAAGTTTGTGGTGCAACTACACGCGCGCGCATGAGCATTTCTAGTGTATATAATTTGATACTTTCATTGTTAACTATTCATTTAAGTGGAGAATCCTTCATGAAAACGAGAACCACATGGTCTCTTACACCATGAAACAAAATTTAAAGTTCATGTATCATGATAAAATATTAGAAGTTTGCATATCATAGGGAACATCGTTTGAAATTTTGTGCCAACATAGATGTTTTTTATTTTTATTATTATTATTTATTTTAATGACAGATTAATGATTATTTGTTAGTATCATCAAGTTATTAATTATTCGTCAATGCTAATGTTTGAATCTTGAACCTTCAAGAGAGGCTAACCCTCTCACCTTTCTTTTGACCAATAGACCATGAGATTATTGATAGTTATTTTTTATTGTTGTACATATTTAATTTAACCAAAAGATAAAAGTTTATGTATACTAATACATATACTAAGTCTTGTGATCTATATCTATAGTAAATAATAAACTAGTAACTAGGGATGCAACATGTCACTCTTTTATTTAAAATTTTCTTGCCTAAATTCATATATTATTTTAGTTAACTCTTTTATTTTAAGAAACTAAATTAATAATTTATTTTAGTTTTTATATATTGATTTTTGAATTTAAAATTTTAATTATTATCAACTAAATTATTTAATTATATTATTTTGAATTATACATACTTTGATAGCAAAATAATATTTGATTAAGAAAGGTTAAAAAGAAAGAAAACACTTATTGATATATTAATATATTTTGGGTTAATGTAATTTTGAGACAATTGGTTTTTAATTTTACACAAATCAACTGTGTGTTATATTTATACAGGTCAACTATACGTTATATTATCTAAAGAAGTATTCGAAACTTTATAAATTATAAGGGTAGCTTTTCATTTTTTATTGTTATATGTAATAAGTAACTTAATCATAAAAAAATATTTGTCGATTTATAATTTTATAAGTTATATCGTTTTCATATTTACAACTTGTGTAATACATGAGTTTCTATCCTACTAATATATATACTAAGTCTTGCTATAATCACTAGTATAGTATAGCTATTAAAAATAGATTAGATTGTTGTTGTTATAAAATTAAAAAATAAAAAACCAAGAGAACAAACTCTAATTATGCTTCCTGTTCCTGTCCTTATATGTAGAAAATGACACCACAAAAACCTCTTTTATTACCATACACTCGATTATACCCACCCTTTTTAACCACCCACCCACCACACCCCATATATAAAATGCTTGCACCCATCATCTATCCATATACCACATGAATGTTCAACCTAAAGACCCTCTTCTCCAACCCATGCACTCTTTGGGTCCTAGCCATGGCTAACCATCCAATCTTGTTTGTAATACTCATGGCTAATCCGGCTAATCATGATGACTATGTGAAGCAAAAGACAAGAAGTTTTTGATGATAATATTGGCGGTACCCCTCCTGAGCTTATTCTTCTTACATTTTTTGTTTATATTTTCTAACTTCATAAAGGTTGTTCGAGTTTTCTTGACCTTGCAAGCCCGTGATTGTCTTCGCTGCGGTTCAAGATACTCTTTATATTCAACTCGGATGTGGAGTGATGTCTTACATACTACTGCTACTATCCCTCTTGAGCTACATATATATTTAATCTCTAATGTTTATATGACATGTAGACTTGATTTTTTTTCTTGAATTGCATATCTTACTATAGTTTTATTTTTTATTTTTTCATGTAATGATTTTTTCGTGGTTTTGGTTGTATAATAATGTTCCTAAAAGGGAAGTCACTTTGCATCAACCATGTAAATGCTTTCATTTCAGCTTTTGTATTCATATGTAACTTTTATTGCATGAAATTGAAAGAAGACAAATATTGATGTATAGCTTTTATTGCATGAAAATAGAAATGATAGTTTTGTATCTTTAAATACCAAATGAATAATTAAAAATAAAAAGAGTATGTATTTAATTATTTAATGAGTTTTAATCAAATTTACTGTAAGAAGATAAAGAAACATTGAGGACCAACATCTAGCAATAACAAAAAAGATCAGAGTAACAAGAATACAAATTAAGGTTAGTTACACAAAAATGTAAAATACTTTACCCTTTTGTCGTTCTATATCTTCATAAACATTTTATTATTGTACGTGTGATATCTTTTCGTGCAAGCGTAGGTAAAATAATTGCATAAAATAAACACACTTTCACTATTTTATTATTTAATGTGTGGCATCTTGGTAATATGGAATTCTTAAAAACTAAACACCAACATAATAAATTAGTAATACTTTGGCATAATGAAAGCACTCAATACATTGAGTATAAGTACTTAATGTATTAACGGTTGATGGTAAAATAGTTATTTTATAAAACCATGTCTTTTTATTTTTTATATAAATCTAAAATTTCATATTAACTTAACCCCCATCAAGTTTTTGAATTGCCACTTTTAACCTCTTAAGTTTCTTTTTATAAAATTTTAAGAAATGTCACTTTGATCCCCTCAGGTTTTTAAAAGTTCGGGCTTACCCATCATGCATCTTTACTTAAAAAAATCTAATTTCTTACGTCATTATTTTTACTTATAAAAATCTAATTTCTTAAAAAATCTAATTAAAAGTTCGGTGTACATTCGAGTGCGTTTACGTTATGATGTAAATTTTGTCGAAACAAGTTGGCTCAAATATATAACGTAGCGTGCTAATTTTATGTAAGCTTTGAGTTGATATATGTTCAAGTAGATTTTTATTGAAAACGAGTGAGGTCAAATGTAATATGTTTTCGTCCACCAATATAAATTCAAGTAACTCTATATCTCGACATAAATTAAATTCAGTAACGAGTCGAGACAATAGCAGTCTATACGTTATCACGTTGTGTATGGCGCCATTGCAACGGGCGGGTATAATTACTAGTTTGGTAATAATTAAATATAAAAAAAATACATATTCAATGTTATATATTTTAGTCTAATTGGAATGACTAACGATTAATGTGATTATAATATCCATCAAACAAGTTAGGAGGTGCAGAGCACACACTTGTTTAAGTTTATTATGATTTTCGATATCAAAAACCTCCTTTGGGGCGAAACGCCTAAATAATGGGGGTCCCAAGGAGACAACGCCCCTTTGGCCGTCCGAGGGCAGCGCCCCTGATAGCGAGGTTCAAGGAGCGGCAACCCCTAGCGGGGTCCAAATAAAAATAGCTTCACTAAAAGATGCATTAAAATTTGTTTTTCCAGAATTTCGCATGTGAAATTTAAGTGGAAAAATGCGTAATTTTAATCATCTTTTAATTTGAAATAATAACTGTCAAATGAAAGTTTTCACCCCTCCCTGATATTGAATTATATTCAAGAATTTTGGTCACTCTCTTGAATTCTTCTTTTCTGGCTCACGAAAATCATACAATAATACAAACTAGTTATTGATCTCATCTGATTTATATCCGATTGATTTATTTGGGTGAACCATCGAATAATTTCGATTTGAAAATGATTTTCACAACTCTCAGATTATCCAAGTTTAATTTTGAGTTTTCTACGTTCAAGAGGACGAATAATTTATTATTTTTGTATCACCTTGCCTTTGCCGTATTTTGTGCAGTGCCATCAAAACTAGGACTACTAACGAGTAACGAGAGATATGATGGAGGGTTTAACGACCGTGTTAGATTATGTTTAATGTTCTTAAAACAGTAGTAGATATGAATTGGTTGTCTTAATGGATCACTGGTTGGGCCATATTAAAAAATTGGGTGATAATAATGTAAACTCGAAATATAAAAAAGCATTTTGGAAATACAATAAAGTTTCCAAATTTTTAAAAGGATAAAAAATGAAATCTCATGTTTATTAAATTTATAAATAACTATATGCATGAAGCGTATGTATATTGTACGCATGAAGCGTATGGGTAAGTCGGAAAGCATACGTTTAAGTAGCGAAATGTAATTCAGGGAAACCACCTTTGGAGATAAGGTCAACTGACACCATTATTTCTTTCGGTTCCAAGTAGAACGCATGATAACATCAATCTTTTTTCACGATTGACACCATTGTTTTTTGAAAAATATAGTTATGACCTCTATTGCCTTTTGATTTATATTAAATTAAATAAGGATTTTCTAAATTAAAAACATAACTTGTATAAAAATAGTAAAATACTAAAATTAAAAACCTAAAACCTAGTCAATTCTCATATTCTATTATAGTATTATGCATTTATTAATTAAAGAGCGTAAGATAAAGCATAACTTGTATTTAAAGATGGATTTGCATAACTAGATTAGTGACAAATATATGAATGATGCTTTGCATTGCTATGTTGAAAAATACTCTTTGCAAAAATTATAATACAAGATGTGGTGGATCGGTTTGAAACATATAAGAAGGGTAACATCTATTAAAGATATTTTCTTATATTTTAATAATACTGTATTTTTATTGTGTTTGTATATCTAATAACAAAATCTTTTTATTTTGTGACCCCTAACCGACCCAAACCTTGACTGATCCAGATATATTACGTCTGAGTTGTTAGAATTTAAAATAAAAGAAAACCAAAACTCTAGAAAAAAAATTTCGATTTCGCCACTGATAGTAGTATAAAAATCTAATTTATTATATAATTTCACGTGTAAAACAAATTTTTTTAATTGCTAGAACATGTGGTAATTTGTGATCTTATCAATCTCATGCTAATCTGTTCTAGTCCTGTTGTCCAATAACTCAACCCACATCGGCCCCTTACTAACTTCTTGAAGCTGCTTCTATAAAATGATCCCAAGCCCAATTTTCCAGAATTTGACCCAAGAATATTTAAACGGGTACCAGTTCAACCCGGTTTCAAGAATAAATTCAAGAACAGCCTGCATATGCATGACCGAACCACCGATGACTCCGGCTTCATCTTTGACCCGAATGGTTCGATCTGGTCTTGAAAATATTAGTTATGTTACTAACAAAACTGAGAGAGGTGGAGTGAGATTCTTTCGTTGTTGGTTAGAGGTGTAAACGATTTGAGTCGAGCTCGATTTCGTTTAAGATGAACCTTTACTCATTTGACTTACAAAGGCTCGAGGATGTAGATTTTCAAGCTTAACATATAATACAAAATTCAGTGTTTTCGTGACCGGATCGGACCGGCCAGTCCGACCGGTTCGATCGGGATCGGCCCTCTTGCCGGTCCGGTTCGTTATGGTTAGTTTTTGTCTGGTCGAACTGGCTGGTTCGTCCCGAACCGGTGGTCGGACCGGGAAATCAGACCGGTTCGGACCGGATTTTGGTATTATTTTTTTTATTTTAATGGGGTAAAAACGGGGTGTTTAACCATAAATTAGTGTGTTGAATATACAAATATAATTAAGTTTTATATATAACTAAAAAATACATATATAAATCATATATAAATTACTTATATTTAATTATATGTATACTATATATATAATTATAACGTTATCTGGTTCTTAAATCCGGTCCGACCGATCCGACCACCAAACCAGTAAGGCGTCCGGTTCGACGTCCAATCCGGTTCTGAAAACATTGACAAAATTAGTATGTAAATATATGGTTAATATGTTGAGAAAAATTATATAAACTACATCATCATATGTGAAACTCGAGCTCATTTATTAAATCAGTTTTACATAATCTCAAAGGGATTTGAGTTTTTAATGAATCGATCTCGAGTAGCTCACAAGTTGTTTGATTTGTTATATAAACTACATCATCATATGTGAAACTCGATCTTGATTTAATTTTGGTTCATAAAAGCAACATTAATATTATGATTAAGGGTGGTGGGGGCACCCACACCATACACACCACACTACATCATATACCAACCAATGATAATTTGTCACGTTACACGACACCGCATCACAACATCACCATGCCGTGGGGAGGGGGGGGGGGGGGGGGGGGCTCACACCGTGGTGGATGCGGCGTGGGGAAGAAAAGCAGGCATCAAAATGGGGAGAAAACATCCGCAATATCGTAACGTGGGGATGTCATGAAACAGCCGAACGGCGCGGAGTGAGGGACCGGCGGCGGTGTTGCCGCGCGGCGCTGCACGCCGTCGTGGGGTTACGGCGTGGGCGCCCCAACAGCCCTAACGCCTTCACCACCCCCACAAAACATCACAACACATGATATTTCTACTCAATCTCACAACAACATACTATTATTTTAGTTTTACTCAAAGTGACATCAGTCTGCCACACCACACCAATTTATATTTATTTTCTCTCTTAGAAATAATATTAGTAAATAAAAATTATTGTTATTAAATATAAAAACTATTAGTAAATAATATATATATATATATATATATATATATATATATATATATATATATATATATATATATATATATATATATATATATATATATATATATATATATATATATATATATATATATATATATATATATATGTATATATATAGGGGAGGGTTCAAATGAAAACCATGTTTATATTTAAAAACCATAAAAACCAGTGGTTACATATATGTAAGTACATGTTAGAAAGTGTACAACTAAGAGTTACATACATGTATGGGTTATGGATATGTAAGTACGTGTTACCAAGTGTATAGCTAAGAGTTACGTACATGTAGCTCATACAAGTTACATATACGTAAGTCGTTTCGTCATTTTCGATGTTACTTGGAGTTTATATTGAAAATATATAATGACCTTGAAAAATATGGTTGAATTTTACTTAAATATACTTTAAACAATTAGAAAGTTAAATCAATTATAAGTTATGTGATTGGGTAGTGGTGGTTTTCATGGTTTTTAATTATAAACATGGTTTTCATTTGATCATTTCCCTATATATATATATATATATATATATATATATATATATATATATATATATATATATATATATATATATATATATATATATACATATATATATATACATACAGGGGCGGACTTGCATAGGGACGAGGGGTAGCCTCCGCTACCCCTCAACTTTTTACGCGTAGTGTAAAAAATTACGTTTTTTATGTAAAAAAATTGTTTTAAGGTTTTAATTTACTCCTGAGAAAATATTACGTTACCCCTGAGAAAATTTTACGTTACTTCTAAAAAAATTTTAAACTCAAAACTTTATAAAAAAATTTAAAAGTTTATAAAAAGTAGTCTAATATTTTATAAAAAAATATTATCTTTAATAAAAAACATTATAAACCCAATTAACATTGAAAGCCCAAATATATTAAAAACCCAGTTAATTTAAAATCCAGTTGATAGCCCAATCATTATAAAACCCATTTTCTTTTTTTAATTAACAAACTCGGAACCAACCAACCCACCCCCTGTGCACCACATGCGATCCTACAGCACTGCTGCTCCAATTCCGCCTGCAAGTCCGCCGCTGCTCGGGCACTCGGCCGCCCCTGCTGCCGCATGCCTGCGACTTCGTCACTTCCGCCAGCTGCCACTGCTGGCCACTACCCATTTGAAGCCTTGAATATTTGAAGTTTGAAGATATTCTTTTTACATTCTAGGTTTAAGTGTTATTTGCAATATTTTTAGACTAGAAGATTGATTATTTGTTATTTGATTTCATTTTTAGAGATTTGAATTGTGTTATTTGATTTCATTTTTAGAGATTTGAATTGTGTTATATGAATTAAAGATTAGGGATTTTATGAATTTAAATTGTATTATATGAATTAAAGATTAGAGATTTGAAATTAGCGATGCTGCCCATTTACGCATTTGAAACCTTGAATCTTTGAAGTTTGAAGGTATTGTTTTTACATGCTACTAGCGTGGTGCTTGAAGGTATTCTTTTTTACCTTCTAAGTTTTTTTTGCAAAATTTCAGTATTATTTGCAAGATTTGAAGAGTAGGAGATTGATTAATGGTTATTTGATTTAATTTTTAGGTTTTATTGGCAATTAGGGATTTGTATTGAAATTAAGAATTTGTGTTATTTGGTTAATAACTAACTAAACAACTAACAAACCCAAAAGACCAAATATCATAAATAAGTTTATAACTAAAAAATAACATGACCAAAATTATACTAAGCCCAAAATTTAAATATCTAAATAACTAACAAACACAAAATACCAAATAACATTTTATAAAAATATTAATAAGTTAATAACTAACAAACACAAAATACTAAATAATATTTTATAAAAATATTAATAAGTTAATAACTAACAAACCCAAAATACTAAATAACATTACCAAAATTATAATAAGCCCACCATTTAATAACTTTTTAACCTAACAGGTTTACAAGCTTAAATACCTATTACCCAAAATAAACAAATTAAAAAAAATAACTAGTTATACCCATAACCCTCACTGCCTCACTTTGTCGCCGATCACCCAACAACCTTTGTTCCTCTCGCCAATAATAATGATATGCAACCAGCTGATTCTGATATCAAGTCAACAACTCCTTCAAGTTCAATTCATTCGAGTTAAATTCCTTCGTATTTGTTTTGAATGATCTTCATTCGGACCTGTAACATCTTGTATTTTTAGGTTAAATTAAAGTTAACTTTGTTAAATTTGTTTAAGGACCATGTTTGCCTAATATGAAACTTATGGGGTTCTTATGCATATTGCTTTAATTTGTCTTGAATTTACTTAATTTGAAGGTTGATAATGTTAATGAATAAGTAACAATCATAATAAAGATTATAATAATAATAACATTAACAAGAAAAGATAGTAAATTATATAATAATAATAATCCTAAAAATAATAGTAAAAGTTAATAATGATAATATTAGTAATAATAAAAATAAAAATATTAATAATAATATGACTAATAATAATAATAATAATAATAATAATAATAATAATAATAATAATAATAATAATAATAATAATAATAAAATAATAATAATAATAATAATAATAATAATAATAATAATAATAATAATAATAATAAATAATAATAATAATAACACTAATAATAACTAAGAAAAATAATAATATTATTATCAATAATAACAACTTGTAGAATATATTAAACTTTAAAAGGGTTTAAAAGAAGTTAGGGGGCTTTATTGTCAATTTTGAAACTTTAAAAGAATGTTTTAAACATAAAATGTTAACCATAAAACCACAGGGACTAAATGTGTCAAAATCCAAAACCCAATTCCCCCACTCTTTCTCTCACCCCGTAAAACCGGTGACCGGCTCTGGCCACCACCGGCAATCGCTCCGACGAAGTCCCAAAACCACGAAAAACACCCGATTCGTTACCCAAATCGTTTCAAATGAATACAAGATTACGTTTCAAACCATAATTGCACTTTAAATTGAGCTTAAATTCGACAATGGGTGTCGAATGAGCTCGGTAACCGTTGGCCTTAATCTCCTAACCGTTCGAGCATTAAAACTTAATAATAATCTAATTAAACGAGTGCTAACGTTCGTCTCAACGTTTCTAATCCATCAATCTTTCCAATTCCGAATGAAACGAAGAATTAAACTTCGAATTGAAACCATTTTCATTCGTATTCAAACCGCAATTGTTTAGGATCAACCACATCTAATCTTGGCTATATAACAGAGGGTAATCAGTCCTTTTGGTCCTTTTAATCTCACTGTACATCCAATTCCTTGAAAGATCCATCGTAGATTCGAAATCAACCTCGCTGTTCATCGCAAGGCTAACCGGAGTCAAACCGAGGCTAAAACCTACAATTCAATCCTAAACAAGTAAGTTAAATACATGGTTATGATCGTTTTATCATAGGGAACAAAAGCCCTATGGTTTCGAGCATGTATCTAATTGATTGGGACTTCAATTTGGATTAATCCGATTCTAGGGTTCTTAGGATTTTGGGGTTTTTACTTGATTTGTTTTAAAAGATATGGGAATCGGGTTTTGTCAGGCTTAGGCGACCCAGCCTAATGGTAAAATGCTTCCATGTGATTCTGGAGGTCCCGGGTTCGACCCCAGGCAACCTCACATTTTTCTTTTTGAGGCTTTTAGCCTTCAACAATAATTTTAAATATTTTTAAAAATTATAAAAAGTCATTTTATAAAAACTGATAATTTTAAAATGTTTCTAATTATTTTATGTAAATTAATTCCTTAAAAGAAATACTTTTATACCTTTGTCATATATTCTTAAAAATAATAATAATAATAAATTTGTTTTATAAAAACTATACTAATACCTTGTTCCACAAATATGATTATTCCGAACGTTGCTTTTAAATGATCGTTTAAAATGTGTTTATTAGACCTTATTTAACCTATATATATATATACAAAATTATTATAGGTGTTATATTTTTATATAAAACTTTATATAAAATATAATAATATTCTTTAATATTAATAACTAAAATTGGTTTCATTTTGTTAAACATAGTTATTTGACAATCCCTAAATTCCATTTAGAACCCTAGTCCCCGTTAATTCGTTAAACTTAATATAATTAAACTTAAAAATCTTATAAATATATATATATATATATTAGGTACATTGTGAAGGGCTACGTTGAATCGACGCTTGTCATTATTTCTTATTAATCATCCAATTTATACTTATTGATCACGTGAGTATTTCTATACCCCCTTTTTGCACATTTATACACTTTGGGGTGAAACATGTTACCTTATGAACATTGCACTTGTAAACACGTTTGATGTTTGTAAACTTATGGCAATTCACTTGGATGTTATGGTTAATTGATCATTGTAGCTACCATGTAATGTCGAATATATGTACAATCATTAACTATTGCTAGCCTGGCGACGTCATAGATCTATGGGCCTGACAAGCCTGCTTGGTTTATCCAAGTACACTTAGCTAATCGTAAATGCTTGTAACGTTTGAGACTTGTAAAACTTTGTCAAGGTTTGATTGTGCATTCTGTCTTACATCCCTAGTTACTTGCTCTCTAACTTATAACATGGATTGCCATCTTTTATATATCTATGTATTTCAAACTATGGAAATCTCACCAACATCATTGTTGACATTTTTATTTTTCATGTTTGAAAAAATACTCAAGTTTGATTAGGAATCTACACATTGAAGCTTGCATGCTTTTAATTCTATTGGACCTGAGAATGATTGAAATAGAATGAAACATGTTGCATTTATGCCTATGTTTTAATAATTTTAGACTATTATGGGTTATGAATTATATTTCTATCATCTTGTAAATTTTATACCTTGCATACTACATAATGCTATGCTTCTTATGTGCAATTTGATGCTTAACATAGGATTGTCTAAACATTGTTACATGTCTCCCTAAACTTAACTTTGACTCTTTGACTCTCCCCGAAATGAAATCTCTTAACCTTATTCTCGTCGACACGTGTGAATCGTATGCTTGTGTTATGACTTGGATCTTTAGACGTTATGTCTAATCTATATAAATCTCATCAAGGTTTTGATTCTATGAACCTAAGAAAATTATGTGACACATAGACACCTGTATCCTGGATTTCCTGGCAAAAGGCCCTCGGGCTAAGGCAAGCATATCGCATAAATCCTACGGGACTAGTTATGCTTACCTGGGGATTTCTGGGATGAGTGATAAACTATGGTCAATATACACAAGTTTCTAAGGTAAATGGGTCAATTCACCTTGACGTGTCAACGTTTCCAAATGGTAATGCGTTACCAAATGGAATCATTCCGTGTATCTTATAACCCTTAGCTTACCCTTGTTTAAAACTACTATCCTTTGTTTATCCTCGCTCCTGTAACTAACTCATTTTTGTATATCCGCATGTCTCGTCACCATGGAAAGCGTGGAAGTTCCCGACCGTAAGCTAGCTGTCATGATTTCCCGACAAATGGCTGCCATTCTCCGACTATGGTTGCTGAACTTAATAGCACACTAATGGCTAATAGCAACAACCGCTCCTGTAACTAACTCATTTTTGTATATCCAGCATGTCTCGTCACCATGGAAGCGTGGAAGTTCCCGACCGTAAGCTAGCTGTCATGATTTCCCGACAAATGGCTGCCATCCTCCCGACTATGGTTGCTGAACTTAATAGCACACTAATGGCTAATAGCAACAACAACAACACCAATGGGAACAATAGCGGTGCTAATGGAGACAATAGCAATAACCAAAACGGGAACAATCAACAAGGGAACAATCGTACTTGCACTTTCAAACACTTCAACTCGTGCAAACCCACTAGCTTTAGTGGAAAAGAAGGAGCCACTGGACTTCTCGAGTGGTTTGAAAGTATGGAGAATACGTTCATTGTTAGCGAGTGCCCCAACTAGTTCAAGTTCTCTATGCCACAAGTGTTCTTCAACAACGGGCACTAACATGGTGGAATAGTGAAAAGACAAATCGTGGAACGGAGGTTGCTTTGGCATTGCCCTGGGAGGAATTTAAGGGGATCATGATTCAAAAGTTTTGTCCAAGGAGCGAGTTGCAAAAGCTAGAGGAGGAATTCTGGAACCTCAAACAAGATGGTGGGAATCACTTGGCTTATTCCACCCGGCATCATGAGTTGAGTATGCTCCTACCACACATGGTGGACACCGTGCCCCGTAACATTGAGAAATTTATCAAGGGGGTGCCACCTCAAATACAAGATGCCGTGGTGGGTAGTAGGCCCACAACTTTGGAGGAAGCAATTACCATCACTGCACAGCTCACCGAGAATCATATAAGAGCTGGCACTATGTCGGCAAAGGGTTCCAAGTCTACTACGAAGGTGACACCCGAGGCAACAAAGGATGTAAAAGCCGAGTCATCTTCTCAAAACAAAAAGCGTAAGTTCATCCCGATGCGCAACTACGCTGTGACTGCACCCAATGCTCCTCAAAAACAAATGGTGGTTGCAAATCAAGCCCCTGTGGCTAGAGCTTATGTTGGTCCATATCCTATGTGTAACACGTGCAAGTACCACCATGCGAGCAACATTCCATGCCGAGTCTGCTCGTTGTGTGGGAAGTATGGTCATTGGTGGCTACTTGTCTTCGTGCGCCAAACAACACTGCCATGCTTACCAACCGAACCTGCTATAACTGTGGCGAGCCTGGCCATATCCGTCCGCAATGTCCTCGCAATGCGGGAACTGTGCCACCGGCTCGTGGAAGGTCTTTCAACATCAACGCCATTCAAGCACAAGCCAACAACGACGTGGTGAATGGTACGTCGTTGAATTTCTTTTAGTCCTTTCTTGTCTTGTAAAAATTCCTATCTATGTTCATCATACCAATAATAGGTTGTTACCAAACAAGTATGTATCTTGTAAATAATCATTATGCATATGTATTGTTTGATTCGGGTGCCGATAGGAGTTTCGTGTCCCTGGAATTCGAGCCTTTACTTTCTAAACCGCGCGTCAACTTAGAAAGATCTTTCACGATCGAAGTCGCCGATGGAAAATCTATTGTCGTTGACGTCGTAATACGTGACTGCACCTTAAGCCTTAACGAACACAAGTTCTTCGTCGACCTTATTCCTATGCAATTGGGAAGCTTTGATGTTATCATTGGTATGGATTGGTTAGCCAAGCATCGTGCGGAAATTCTATGGTTCGAGAAGTGTATCCGAATTCCTTTACCGACTGGTGATACTTTGAAGGTCTTTGGGGAGAAATCATCCCAAAGACTCAAACTCATGTCTTGCATCAAGGCCCGCAAGTACTTAAGTAAAAACTACATGGCTTTCATGGCATATGTAGTTAATACGAAAGCCAAGGGTAAGGAGTTGAAAGACATTCCTGTTGTGCGGGACTTTCCCGAGGTTTTTCTCTAGGATCTTAAAGGGTTACCTCCCGTGCGAGAAGTTGAGTTCAAGATTGACTTAATCCCTGGCGCAAACCCTGTGGCTAAATCACCTTATTGTCTTGCACCGTCTGAAATGCAAGAACTAGCTAGTCAACTGCAAGAGTTGACCGATAAGGGTTTCATTCGTCCTAGCTCATCGCCGTGGGGTGCACCTGTACTGTTTGTGAAGAAGAAGGATGGTTCATTTCGTATGTGCATCGATTACCGGGAACTCAACAAGCTTACTATAAAAAACCGATACCCTCTTCCTCGAATCGATGATCTCTTCGACCAACTTCAAGGAGCAACTCAATTCTCAAAGATCGATTTACGTTCTGGGTATCATCAACTACGTGTCCACGATGATGACATTCCAAAGACCGCTTTTCGTACTCGATATGGACACTACGAGTTCATGGTCATGCCTTTTGGCTTGACCAATGCGCCTGCCGTGTTCATGGATCTCATGAATCGAGTATGTAAACCGTATTTGGATAAGTTCGTGATCGTGTTCATTGATGACATCCTTATTTATTCCAAGACTAAAATCGATCACGAGACGCACTTGCGACAAGTTATTGGACTTTTGAAGAAGGAGCAGTTATACGCCAATTTTTCCAAGTGTGAATTTTGGTTGGAGGAGGTTCAATTCTTAGGGCATGTGGTGAATAGCCAAGGAATTCACGTTGATCCTGCTAAAATTGAAGCCGTGAAGAATTGGTGTGTTCGCACAACCCCAACCGAGGTTCGTTCTTTTCTGGGCTTAGCGGGATATTACCGTAGGTTCATAGCAAATTTCTCGAAGATTGCTAAACCATTAACGGCTCTAACCCAAAAGAAACGACTCTTTGAATGGGGACCCGAGCAAGAAGAGGCTTTCGAGACATTAAAACGCAAGTTGTGCAACGCTCCTATTCTCACACTTCCCGATGGAAATGATGACTTCACTGTATATTGCGATGCTTCTAATCAAGGTCTTGGTTGTGTACTCATGCAACGAGGCAAAGTTATAGCATACGCGTCGAGGCAATTGAAGGTTCATGAAGTGAACTACACAACTCATGATCTTGAACTTGGTGCTGTCGTTTTCGCTTTGAAGATCTGGCGACACTATCTATATGGGACGCAATGCATAGTCTACACCGATCATAAGAGTCTCCAACACGTGTTCAACCAAAAGGATCTCAACATGAGACAAAGACGTTGGATCGAGTTAATTAGCGACTACGACTGCGACATTCGCTACCACCCTGGAAAGGCGAATGTTGTAGCCGACGCGCTAAGTCGCAAGGTTCACAACAAGACTGTCTCGCTTCAAGAAATTCAAGATCGAAGACAATGGTTTGATACGCTAGGAGAATTTGATACCGAGATTCATGTGGATGTCAACGAGGCTACTATCATGCTCCAAAACATAAGGATCGATAGTGACCTCGAGTTATGCATTCGCGAGGCTCAACAAGCGGCACTAACCGACGAAGGGAAAGATGAAGATTTGATGTCTAACGTTCGGTCACAACTGGAGACAAAACCGAATGGCATGTGGTACTTCTTGAATCGACTTTGGATCCCGAATCGTGACAACCTTCGGCACTTCATTATGAACGAAGCTCATCAAACCCGATATTCCATTCATCCTGGCTCCGATAAGATGTACATGGACCTGCGTGGTCAATATTGGTGGCCTGGAATGAAGAAAGATATTGCGTCTTATGTTTCCAAGTGTCTCACGTGTGCAAGGGTCAAAGCCGAGCATCAACGACCAAGTGGTTTACTTGAGCAACCTGAAATCCCTATGTGGAAATGGGAACATATATCCATGGATTTCATAACCAATTTACCTCGTACACCTCGTGGTCATGATAGTATTTGGGTCATCGTTGACCGTTTGACCAAGACAGCACATTTCATACCCATACGAGATACGTACAAGGTTTCAAGGCTAGCTCGAATCTACATTGACGAAATTATGAGTCGTCATGGCGTGCCCTTACACATTATTTCCGATCGAGATGCTCATTTCACTTCTCACTTTTGGTCTTCGATGCAATAACTCTTTGGTACTCAATTGGATTTAAGTACGGCTTACCATCCTCAAACCGATGGTCAAACCGAACGAACAATCCAAACCCTCGAGGATCTGCTGCGTCTTTGTGTCCTTGACTTTGGTGGTGATTGGGATACGCATTTGCCGCTCGCGGAATTTTCGTATAACAATAGTTATCACTCAAGTATCAAGATGGCACCATTCGAGGCTTTGTATGGTCGTAAATGTCGTTCTCCGATCTGTTGGACTGACATTGGGGAAAATCTTATCATTGGTCCGGAACTTATTCAAGAAACGACTGACAAAATTTCCAAAATTCGAAGTAACCTTGAGGTGGCTAGAAGTCGCCAAAAGAGTTATGCCGATAAAAGACGCAAACCGTTGGAGTTTCAAGTCGACGACATGGTTCTTCTTAAGGTCTCTCCATGGAAGGGTGTTGTACGTTTTAGGAAGAAGGGTAAAAAGAATTGGGAAGGTGGCTTACAAACTGGAGCTACCTTCTGAACTAAGCGGAGTCCATCCTGTCTTCCATGTCTCAAAGTTGAGGAAATGTCTGGCTGATGAAAATTTGCATATTCCATTAGAGGAAATACAAATAGACGAGTCATTGCATTTCGTTGAGAAGCCTGTTGAGATTATGGATCGAACCCTAAAGTAGACCCGAACAACTACCACGCCGATCGTCAAAGTTCGTTGGGAAAACAAACGTGGAGCTGAGTTCACTTGGGAGCGTGAGGACCATATGAAGGAGAGATACCCGCATTTATTCGTTTAGTTCGTTCTTAATTTCGGGACGAAATTCTTTTAAGTTGGGGAGACTGTAACATCTTGTATTTTTAGGTTAAATTAAAGTTAACTTTGTTAAATTTGTTTAAGGACCATGTTTGCCTAATATGAAACTTATGGGGTTCTTATGCATATTGCTTTAATTTGTCTTTAATTTACTTAATTTGAAGGTTGATAATGTTAATGAATAAGTAACAATCATAATAAAGATTTTAATAATAATAACATTAACAAGAAAAGATAGTAAATTATATAATAATAATAATCCTAAAAATAATAGTAAAAGTTAATAATGATAATATTAGTAATAATAATAATAAAAATATTAATAATAATATGACTAATAATAATAATAATAATAATAACAATAATAATAATAATAATAATAATAATAATAATAATCATAATCATAATAAAATTAATAATAATAATAATAATAATAATAATAATAATAATAATAATAATAAATAATAATAATAATAATAATAACACTAATAATAACTAAGAAAAATAATAATATTATTATCAATAATAACAACTTGTAGAATATATTAAACTTAAAAAGGGTTTAAAAGAAGTTAGGGGGCTTTATTGTCAATTTTGAAACTTTAAAAGAATGTTTTAAACATAAAATGTTAACCATAAAACCACAGGGACTAAATGTGTCAAAATCCAAAACCCAATTCCCCCACTCTTTCTCTCACCCTGTAAAACCGTTGACCGGCTCCGGCCACCGCCGGCAATCGCTCCGACGAAGTCCCAAAACCATGAAAAACACCCGATTCGTTACCCAAATCGTTTCAAATGAATACAAGATTACGTTTCGAACCATAATTGCACTTTAAATTGAGCTTAAATTCGACAATGGGTGTCGAATGAGCTCGGTAACCGTTGGCCTTAATCTCCTAACCGTTCGAGCATTAAAACTTAATAATAATCTAATTAAACGAGTGCTAACGTTCGTCTCAACGTTTCTAATCCATCAATCTTTCCAATTCCGAATGAAACGAAGAATTAAACCTCGAATTGAAACCATTTTCATTCGTATTCGAACCGCAACTGTTTAGGATCAACCACATCTAATCTTGGCTATATAACAAAGGGTAATCAGTCCTTTTGGTCCTTTTAATCTCACTGTACATCTAATTCCTTGAAAGATCCACCGTAGATTCGAAATCAACCTCGCTGTTCATCGCAAGGCTAACCGGAGTCAAACCGAGGCTAAAACCTTCAATTCAATCCTAAACAAGTAAGTTAAATACATGGTTATGATCGTTTTATCATAGGGAACAAAAGCCCTATGGTTTCGAGCATGTATCTAATTGATTGGGACTTCAATTTGGATTAATTCGATTCTAGGGTTCTTAGGATTTGGGGGTTTTTACTTGATTTGTTTTAAAAGATATGGGAATCGGGTTTTGTCAGGCTTAGGCGACCTAGCTTAATGGTAAAATGCTTCCATGTGATTCTGGAGGTCCCGGGTTCGACCCCGGGCAACCTCACATTTTTCTTTTTGAGGCTTTTAGCCTTCAACAATAATTTTAAATATTTTTAAAAATTATAAAAAGTCATTTTATAAAAGCTGATAATTTTAAAATGTTTTTAATTATTTTATGTAAATTAATTCCTTAAAAGAAATACTTTTATACCTTTGTCATATATTCTTAAAAATAATAATAATAATAAATTTGTTTTATAAAAACTATACTAATACCTTGTTCCACAAATATGATTATTCCGAACGTTGCTTTTAAATGATCGTTTAAAATGTGTTTATTAGACGTTATTTAACCTATATATATATATATACAAAATTATTATAGGTGTTATATTTTTATATAAAACTTTATATAAAATATAATAACATTCTTTAATATTAATAACTAAAATTGGTTCCATTTTGTTAAACATAGTTATTTGACAATCCCTAAATTCCATTTAGAACCCTAGTCCCCGTTAATTCGTTAAACTTAATATAATTAAACTTAAAAATCTTATAAATATATATATTTTAGGTACATTGTGAAGGGCTACGTTGAATCGACGCTTGTTATTATTTCTTATTAATCATCCAATTTATACTTATTGATCACGTGAGTATTTCTATACCCCCTTTTTGCACATTTATACACTTTGGGGTGAAACATGTTACCTTATGAACATTGCACTTGTAAACACGTTTGATGCTTGTAAACTTATGGCAATTCACTTGTATGTTATGGTTAGTTGATCATTGTAGCTACCATGTAATGTCGAATATATGTACAATCATTAACTATTGCTAGCCTGGCGACGTCATAGATCTATGGGCCTGACAAGCCTGCTTGGTTTATTCAAGTACACTTAGCTAATCGTAAATGCTTGTAAACGTTTGAGACTTGTAAAACTTTGTCAAGGTTTGATTGTGCATTCTGTCTTACATCCCTAGTTACTTGCTTTCTAACTTATAACATGGATTGCCATATTTTATATATCTATGTATTTCAAACTATGGAAATCTCACCAACATCATTGTTGACATTTTTATTTTTAACATGTTTCAGAAAATACTCAAGTTTGATTTCTACACATTGAAGCTTGCACATCTAGGAATGGACCTAGATAAATAAATGAAATAAGAATGACGTGTTGCATTTTATGTTATGCTTTTAATTTCTTTGAGACTATGATTGTAATGGTACAATTGAAACTTATGTTTAATTTATATTTGGGTTATTAATAGCGTTATGTGGCTGTGAACGATCTTAACTCTCACTCCTCGACGTTTCCGCCGTCAAGGTTGGGGTGTGACAGGACCCCTTTATTATCATATATTTTTTTATATAAATGTACGGTAAAAAAATTTTACGTTACCCCTGAACTTTTCTTCTAGATCCGCTACTGTATACATACATACATACATATATATAAAACTTTTTTTAAGTAAAGTAGTAACTGTCATAGCATTATATAAGGACCACAAGGTAAATGACAACATAATCTATACTTATTAATAAAACAATATTTTTAGTATCACAAGTCATTTTCTTACGCCTCTGTTTATTTGATTTCCTGCCTAAAAATGTATCTATTCTTATTCTTAGTTATAGTTCATTTGAATAAAATCAACTATTACTATAATTATAAAGAGAGTTTTTGTTTCCTTAAATAGTGTATATAGAAAATTTATTTAACAAAATAAATATTTAAGTAAGTGTTTCTTTTTTCACTATAATGCTATTGGTGAAATTTATTTCACTCTAAAATAATATTATTAAAAAAGGGTCAAGTACAAAGATTCAATAAATTATAAACCCATTTGGTTTATATGTCATAATTAAAAACATAATGTTTTTCTAAAACTTATTTTAATTTTTTTTAATTCACTCAGACTTAATTTTAAATCGTCTTTTCATATAGAAAAGTTGAATTTTTCTTCACCATAACTTTTTTTTAATTTCACACAAAAGTAGGCACATTTGTTTTTTATACTCTTTAAAAACATGTATTTTAAAAAATGTTTTAAGTAGCTTAAAAGATATATTAAAAAAAACTACTTTAAACAAAAAATACATTCTTTAAAAATGTTTTATATAAATATCATAATGAAACAAAAGAAAAGTTAATGGTTTATTTTTTTATTTTACGTATTATAAATGTAATCATCAATTACCGAGGGCATGTATTTTGATATAGACATTCAACAATAATTAGGAGAGAAACGAGTCAAACCGTCTAGTGAACAACTCGGGACTGACTCGCTAAAAACTCTAACTAAGCTGAGCTTAAACAATCTCGAACTCTCATTTTACAACTCATTTTAATAAATGGTTTTGAGCCCGAACTTCATATGTCGAGATCGAGCCGGCTTGCAAGACAAACTAACATTGTATGTATATGATGTTTATTTTATCTTTATGTATATATTTATATAAATGATTATTACTATATATAAATTTATATTTAAAATAGTTATATAATATATTGTTATTTTAAAAAAGTTACATAAACCATTTAATTTTTAAAAAAGATATTTTCTATATAAAATACGTACTTTATAAAGAGACGTTAAAAGAACTATAAAACATTCTTCAAAATCATGGCAGAAGCTAAATTAGTTTTTATTTTAATGAAACTTCATCCTTTTAACTTTACTTAAATAACATTATTAATAGCAAAAATATTTTATCCGTTCATATTATAAATAAAAAAAATTAACCTTCCACTAAAAACCCATTTTGGTAAATATTTTTCAAAACACTCATTTTGTTAAATTATTTTTCTACCAACCCTACTTTAAAAAAAACTCATTACAAATGGTATTTATGATGGTTTTAAAATAAAACCGTGAAAAAAGATTACAAGTTATAGTTGATTGTTTTTCCCATCCAAGAACAAGTTGCCTCTATGTCTACAAAACATGTAATATAATAAGTTTTTCCAAGTTGTATTACACTATAATTGTGAATTGAAACGTATTGGATTCATGCTTACTGAAACAAGCAATTAAAGGTTTCATAATTCACTCATCATATTGAAATGAGAAAAAACCTCATACGCGTCTTCTATTCCGAAATGATTTTAGATATTTCATCAAATCAAGGGATAAACAATTCAGGGTTTTCGATTTCCCCAAATGATATTGATTACAAATGGAAAGATGAACCATTTCATATCCTTTTCAATTTACATACATATCATTGTTTCGATTTACCCCAAATCACGTTATGTTTTAAGTTCAACTAAACGATCTTTTTACGCCTTCATTGATCTATTTTATATTATTCACACCTCAAGTTTTAAATCACAACAACTCTTCTACAAAGTCTGAATTCAATGCTCATATATATAAATTTCGATAGCAACAGTAGTAATGGTCTGTATGATTCAAGGATTTCGATTTTGATTTCAAGGTAAACTTTGTTGATACATGTATGTCCCTAGATCATGATTTGTAATGTAATGAACTTGTCTGTCTGATTTTGATGTAATTGTAATTGATTAATGAAATGATATGAATTGGTTGTTACTTGTAATGTTTAATATTTCATTAATGAGTTGTGATTGAATTGATTGGGTTTATGAATGTTTGAATGAGTGCACATTAAGTTATATTAAATAGAACATTCAAACTTAACTTAATGAAGTTCTCATGCGAATGGCCCATGCGAATGGACCACACGCATGAATAACTTCATACGATTGACTCAATCGCACGACTGAACCAGGAGACTGGATCAGTCGTATGATTGACACATAAGATTGACTCAATCGCACGACTGAACACTCAGTCGTGCGGATGAATCAACCGCATGGTTCAATCGCACGACTGAACCATACTTATGGCCCAGTCGCACGATTGAACAATACTAACCTATAAATAGACCCAATTCGTGGGAAAACGGAAGCATTCATCCCATTACGACTCCAGACGTACCCTAGCCGTCCAGAAGCCTCCCAAATCGTTCTCCAAGTTCATAGAACACATCAGATCGGTTCCTAATCGATTTCTGACGTTGATATCAATTCTTGATTGATTCATCGTGTGTTCTCACTGATTGGATCGCCAATCAAATAGGATTCCGCACTATTTGAGTTGGTTTAACACGCAATCACTCGGTATTTCGTTCAAATACCAGGTCCTAACAAGTGGTATCAGAGCTTTGGCTCTTGATTTCGTGTAGATTCAATCAAGATTGCATAAAAGTTTGTGTTTTTGCACGAAAAACGCAATCTTTTGCATCAAAAGTGATCTTGGACGTTCCCTGCTCATTGAAGTTCAGTTTCTACGGACTTAGACGATTTGGACTTGCAAAATTTCGAATTTTTACGGCTGAAACCCGTCAAACCTAGAAATTTTCGCAAAACAGCAGCTTCAGTCGCACGAGTGACTCATTCGCACGACTAGACTCATTCGCAGTGTCCATTCGCACGACTGGACCTAGTCGCACCCTTCATTCGGCCGACTGAACCGTTCGTTCGCATAGCTCATACGCACCAGATTCATTCGCACGACTGAACCATTCGCCCTGTTCAGTCGCACGGTTGAACCAATCGCAGAGTTCATACGCACGATAAGACCATTCGCATCCTTCAGTCGCATCAGTTAAAGTTGATTTGATTAGACTCTAAGTTTAGTAACCATGGAAGATCAGATGTCAGCCTTTACTGCGGGGAAGGACTCAAGAATTCAGAACCTGCTGCTGCTTGAGAGTGAGGTGGGTATTCACAATAAACCACCAAAGCTCTTGACTTTAGATGAGTTTCCTCACTGGAAGCAACGTTTTGAGATCTACCTCAATGGGGTAGATCCTAATCTGTGGGAAGCTATCGAAGTTGGATATAGTACACCGGTGGGAGCAGATGGAGTGAAATTAACGTTGAGTGGGATGACTGACGCACAGAAAGTAAAGTATAATGCTGAGAAAAGAGTTTATGCGATGATAACTCAGTCGATCCCCAAAGATATATTCCACCAGTACTTAGAGAACAAGCAGTCCAAGAAACTGTGGGATGAGCTAGAGAAAAGGTATGATGGGAATGCATCGTTAAAGGCAATCAAGGCAAAGGAGTTAAAGAAAGAATTCGATAACTTCTCATCAATTGGTAACGAGGGGTTAGATGAAGTCATAGACAGATTCTACCATTTGATGAGCGAGTTGCATACACATGGAGTGGAGACAACTATGGAAGAAAAAGTAAGCAACTTCGCAGATGGATTGCCTGATAAGTGGGCTTCATTCGTGTCTAATCTTAGACAGAATGGAATACTTATAAAGCTGGATATAAATGACTTTATTCTTAGACTGCGTGAAGAAGCACTAAGGATGAAGTATAGAGCACAGAAGTCTTCATATACACAAAACCCAGCTTTATACAATGCCACGCCTCAAGCTAAGACATCTGGAGCACCTCTCCAGACAGCATTTGTGTCCAGCTCGTCAGGTCCTTCACATGCCTCTCCTTCTGGATCAGACACGTCAGGGTCATCATGTACCCATTATATTGGATCAGAAGCAAGTGCTACTAAATTGAAGACCGAGAATCTCGGTAATGTGACTGTAGAAGTAGCACGAGAGCATATGGATCTTCTCGCCGCAGTAGTTCACTCATATGATGGACTTGTAGCTGGGAAGATTGGAAACTGTCATTTGGCTGATGAAGACTACGAGCAGGTAGATGAAATGGAGCTGGAAAGGATGGATATAATGTGGGCCTTAGCTAGCGCTGTCCGAAGGGCGAAGAAGTTTGTTAAGAAGACTGGACAGAACTTGATAGCTACTAAGGATACCACATTTGGTTTTGACAAGAGCAAGGTGACTTGCTTCAACTGTGGAGAGAAAGGGCACTTCAAGAGGGAATGTGTCAAACCAAAGAAGACGGGTAATGGGAACCCGTTCTCATCCTTTACTCACCATGACAAGCAAGCCTCTAGTTCTACTTCATCAAACAAGGACCCAAAAGCCTTGACTGCTCATGATGATGAAGGACAGGACTGGAGTTTTAGATTTGTCACCCCAGAATCTAACATTGCCAGTGTTGAAGATATTGATGATGATTCTGCGAGTGAGGGTGATTTAGCAGTTGATATAGCAATGTCACACAGTGAAGAAACAACTGCAGCTGAAGTCAGTTACATACCAAAGGAAGAGACTTCCACGTCAGATACAGAAAAGTCAGAATCACCAGAACCAGAGACGTCTGATGCTGCGTTGATGGCTAACTCTTCTGAAACAACACAGGTAAGTACAACTGACCAATTGTTTAATAATCATGCTTGTTCTAACTGTGATATGTTTAGGAATAGCATTGATGAAAAATTTGCTAGGTTATTAGATCACAATGATAACTTAGTAAAGGACTTACAACTATGCACTGAGGCCAATAGAGTTCTAAAACAAAATGAGCATAGTTATAAGGAAAAGATAGACCTATTGACTAAGCAACTTAGGGAAACCGAAGTAGTTGCCTTTAATCAATCAAATGACATTAGGTACTATCTAAACTCCCTAGAGGACACTAAGAAACAAAAAGCAGTTCTAGAAGTAGAAGTTAATTCCTTAAAACAGAAACTGCATAGTTGGACTAGTTCTTCACACATAGTTCAACACTTAGTGAGAGAAAGAAATAATGGGGAGGGATTAGGCTACAAAGTGGTTCCACCACCACCTGAGACCTTGATGAACACCAAGTCTAAACCAATAAACAACAACCCAATCAAGGATCATGTGGTGACCACTCCTCTTGTTACTGATCCAGACACATCATGTTCATCTACTGCATCTGGACAGAAACAAAAGGAGGCCACTTCAAAGGCAAAGGGTAAATTGCCTTGTGTAATCTGGAAAATGAATTTGAAAAAGTTAACTTAAAGTCAGGGTCAAACCGAGTCAAATCAGAACCCAAAAAGACTTCAAATGTTAATTTTTCACATGCTACAAGTCAAAAACCAGTTAACCAAAAGGTTGAACAAGTTAAACAGGTCAAAACAGTTAAATTTGTTAAACCAGAGAAAACATCAAACAAGCAAGAGTCAAAACCTAAAGTGATTGATGTTACTAAAGTGTCACGCATTTCTCCACAAAGAAAGTCAAACTATAAGGTTGATAGCAGATTGTGCTACAACTGTGGAGAATGTGGACATATTGCTTCCTATTGTCCTTTCTATCAGACACCTAGGAAGAAGATTGATCTTCAGGACTCTAGACCTAGGTCTTCTAAGAGGAGTTCTCTAACTCCACCTAGAAGATCTAGTGAACCTAAAGTCCAACCTGTAAGCCAGACGACTGTTTATCATAAACAGGCATTGCACAAATCTGGCTTATGGAAAGAGAAGACTACCTGTGTGACTGATACTGATGACAAGAAGGAATCTGAGTTACCCTCACCTTCTAAAGGTCAATGGGTAGAGTTTATGATGTGTGATGCCTCTGGGAAACCCAAGACAGTAAAGGCTTGGGTTCCTAACCTAAACTAATACATTTACTTGATATGTGCAGGGTGTTCGGTATAGCGCTGAGACAACACGTGGATTATAGACAGCGGAGCATCCAGGCACATGACAGGAAATAGAGCCCTTTTATCAAATGTCAAACAAATAAAAGGAGGGCATGTTTCCTTTGCAGGAAACAAGGGAGGATACATCACAGCACAGGGAGAAGTGGGAAATCAGAAAGTCAAGTTTGATAAGGTGAACTACGTTCAACAACTTCAAAATAACTTGCTTTCTGTTTCCCAAATCTGCGATAAAGGATTTAAAGTCATCTTCGACAACAACAAGTGTTACGTGCTGAAGAAAGACTATAGGATTCCAGAGGATCAAGTTCTGATGACTGCTTCAAGATATAAGGATCTATATGTCTTGGATCTGTCAACAGTGCTCCAACGGATCATGAGGTGCAGTGCTTTCTATCAAAAGCTACTGAGAAGGACTCAATCTCCTGGCATAGGAGAATGGGACACATTAGTCAAAGGAAGATGAATCACTTGATTCAGAAGGACTTAGTGAGAGGAGTAAATGTCAAGAACTTCCAACTTCCTGACTTTTGTGTAGCTTGCAAGAAAGGCAAACAGACAAAGAAGTCTCATAAGGAAAAGAAAGTTCATTCAATAGAACTTCCTCTTGAACTTCTTCACATGGATCTGTTTGGTCCAGTCAGTACAAGGAGCATTGCAGGCGATCTGTACTGTTTTGTGGTCACTGATGACTACTCAAGGTTCACTTGGGTAATGTTTCTGAAATCCAAATCAGAAACATTTGAGTCATTCAAGGAATTAGTCACCACTCTGGAATCTCTCTACAAGCTAAAGGTTAGACAAGTACGCTCAGACAACGGGACCGAATTCAAGAATCAATGGATGGAGGCATACTGCAAGGAAAAGGGAATTGTTCATCAATTCACTTCAGCATACACGCCTCAGATGAATGGTGTTGCTGAGAGGAAAAATAGAAGCTTGATAGAGACTGCACGGACTATGCTGGCGGACTCGAAACTGCCTATCCAATTCTGGAATGAGGCAGTAGCAAATGCATGTTATACACTAAATCGAGTCCTAATAGTCAAGCGCCACGGAAAGACATGTTATGAGCTACTACAAAGACGCAAACCGAATTTGGAGTATCTTGAACCTTTTGGCGCGCCATGTACACTTCTGAAGAAGACTCAAGA
This sequence comes from Flaveria ramosissima, assembly GCA_025215565.1. Lineage (NCBI taxonomy): Eukaryota > Viridiplantae > Streptophyta > Magnoliopsida > Asterales > Asteraceae > Flaveria > Flaveria ramosissima. The sequence continues at coordinate 3,446,467 of CM046038.1, read as the reverse complement.
AGGAAAATTCAGCGAGAAGGCAGATGAAGGAATCTTTCTAGGATACAACATACCGAATAAGCGAGTTTACAATAACTCAACGGGTCTTGTAGAAGTGTGGTGTAATGTCGACGTTCAGAGATATACCACACCACCTACAGGAAAAGGACCTGCCTACTTCTTCGATTATGATGGATTCTTCAAATCCTTCAACATACCTCTCTCTCCCTCGGACGATGAGCTAGCAACTAGGATGATGTATGATATTCTGAATACACCATCTAGCACACAGGGAGAATCATCTACTCAGTCAGGGGGAGTAGTCGACAACAGTGACTCCTCCTCTGAAGATGAAGCTGAAGGAGATGACCAGAACAGTCAGGAGGAACAGGTTCCAGTTCCAGCAAGTCCACAAGCATCTACGAGTGATGCACCTTCGACTTCAGAACCTCAAACTCCAACTACCTCAGATGCAGAACCAAATGTTCATAATCTTGGCTCTGAGGTAGCTGTTCCTACTACTCCAGGATCACGACTAAATGTTTATCATCCCCTTGACAATGTCATTGGAGATGTCAGATCAGGAGTACAAACCCGAAATCAGTTGTACTCAGCTGATTACGCCTCGGTTATGGAGAAAGGTTACATTCATGATGGTGCCTATCGATGTTTTGTCTCGCAGGTTGAGCCAAAATATGTCAGTGAAGCACTCAATGATGAGGCGTGGGTGAGTGCCATGCAAGAAGAACTTCTACAGTTTAAGAAGTTAGGTGTATGGACACTAGTTGATAAACCTAAAGGTGCTAAAGTCATTGGCACTAAATGGGTACTAAAATGCAAGAAGGATGACCAAGGGGTCATTATCAGGAACAAAGCTCGACTGGTGGTTCAAGGTTTTCGCCAAGTCGAGGGAATTGACTACAATGAGGTGTTTGCACCCGTGGCAAGGATGGAAGCTATTCGTATCTTCCTTGCCTATGCATCGTACATGAAGATCAAAGTCTACCAATTAGATGTAAAGAGTGCATTCCTTCATGGAGAAATCAGAGAAACAGTCTACGTAAGTCAACCCGAGGGTTTTGAAGATCCTTATCATCGGGATAGAGTCTACAAGCTCGACAAAGCTTTGTATGGGCTTCATCAAGCTCCTCGAGCTTGGTATGAGAAACTCTCAACTCATCTTGTGAAACACGGCTTTCGCAGGGGAGTAATTGACTGTACACTGTTTATTAAGGAAAAGGATGGCGACCTACTGCTTGTACAGATATACGTTGATGACATAATCTTCGGGTCAAAGAACGAAGAGTTATGTAAAGAGTTTGAAGCAGTAATGAAGAAAGAATTTGAGATGAGTGCCATGGGGGAGATGAAGTTCTTTCTCGGGTTACAGGTGGATCAAACACCTAATGGGATCTTTCTACATCAGACCAAGTATGTAGGAGACATTCTCAGTCGCTTTGACATGGAGAATGCTTCTGCTGCTGGGACTCCACTTGCTACTAATCATGATATAGCACCGGATGATAATGGAGATCTAGTAGATGCCACTATGTACCGAGGAATGATCGGATCCCTCATGTATCTCACTGCCTCAAGACCTGATATTATGTATGCTACATGTCTATGTTCAAGATATCAGGCTAAACCAAAGGTCAACCATCTGATCGGGGTCAAGAGGATTTTTCGTTATCTGAAGGGTACACCCACACTTGGATTGTGGTACCCTCATGATGATGACTTTGAGCTTACCGCGTATAGTGACTCGGATTACGGGGGCTGCAAGATGAACTACAAGTCTACATCAGCAGGGTGTCAATTCTTTGGGAGAAGATTAGTTACCTGGCAGTGTAAGAAGCAGACATCGGTTGCCTTGTCAACCTGTGAAGCCGAATATGTTGCTGCTGCAAGTTGCTGTTCTCAAATCATCTGGATTCAACAGCAAATGCGGGATTACGGTTTAAAATTCTCATCTACTCCTATTTTTGTTGATAACTCTGCTGCAATTGCAGTAACTAAAAATCCGGTCCAACATCCTAAGACCAAACACATCGGTATTAAATACCATTTCATAAGAGATTGTTTTGAAAAGAACTTAATTGATGTGGTTAAAATTAATACTGATTTTCAACGCGCTGACCTCTATACTAAAGCCTTTGATAAACCACGTTTTCAATATTTATTAGAGGTCAACGGTGTTAAAAAGAAAAGTGAGGTAATTCCTGATGATGAAAATGTGTAGTCCGATGTCGTGTACTTAAATTTTATTTTATTTATTTTGATTTGGTTATTTGATTTTAATTTTATTTAAACTCATGTTCTCTTGCTGTTTATTAAAATCCTAAAATAATTAAACCAGAAATGATTTTAGTATTTTAGGGGGAGAATATGTCAGCAAGTTAACATTAAAAAAAAAAAAAAAAAAAATGAGGGAGAAGGAGTAGCGAGCTGAAATAAGGTAGATTGTATCTGTGATACCGATTCAATACCTTTGGAAAATGATAGTACACAGGAACAAATCAAGAGGGACTTTAAAATTTAAGTGTTAGTAATGTGCAAAAGTTCAAAGTAATAAATCTGTGTAGTCTAAGCAATACTAAAAGGAAAGATGATAGAAAACTGGCAACTCCTAAGGTGACACAAAGAAAGTAGACTTAGAGGTTGCTAGACCATATATGATATGTTGGTAGATTCAACACAATAGACAAATAGACTGGATTGGTGATTTCAAGATAAAACTAAAGTGTTCAACTGACTGTGGGCGTCCATCTTATCACTGGTTAACACAATCAACAATATTCCAATAAGGGGTAATGAGCAAGTAAACGCCACAAATGTGTGCGGATGACCATAACTAGAGCAAAGCAAAGAAAAAATGAAAGACAAATGCAATAAAGCTAATGACTTATGTTGTTGGTGCATTTTGTGCAAAATAAAATAAGCTGCTCTAACAAGGAGATAGGTTATGTGCCTCTCTGCTGTGCGATGGCACTGACCTGAGGATAAGCATAACCTAGATATTCTAGAATTCATTGTTGTTTGCCGCCTCTCTGCTGTGCGATGGCACTGACCTGAGGACAGGCTTCTCTTTGAAAGCTCTAAGAATAGTCTCTTCTTGTAATAATACCCGTAGACCGCTCAAAAGCTCCTGAGGGATGTTGATTACCATATAAGTGTGGGATCCACAAGTGTTAGTTGAAATAATTACACCTAAATAAGTCACCAGTCTGTGTCAAAAGTCTGTGTATGGATTTAAGTGGACAAACATACTGACAATCATTGTGGCTACATTCTCAAAGGTTTAAATCAATGTGAGAATCTAAGAGTTTCAGTATGATTTCCTTATGTTGCAAAAGACTCTGGATGAACACCGAGAACTTGAGCATCAAAAGGTTTTATAACGAGTCCCAAATGATTTGAATTGCCTGTATGATTCCAAAAATTGAATTGGTCCAGATGTGATCAACCTAAGTTGAAGCTATCTACTCCCGATCAAATCCCGTAGATATCAATCTCTGGATTTATCTCTCACAAAAAGCCAAAAATATGTCTGATTATGTAATTAGTTTAAATTCTTAAATTAGTTAGTTTGTTTTAAGTTTTAACTTGAGTCAAGTGTCGGACTACATCAGGAAAATCAGAAGGAATAAACTCACTAAAAGGGTCATGTCTGAGATGACCATATGTTCTTTGAAAGGTTATATCAGTCACGTCTGAGGTGACAAATATTTTTAAAAGAGGTCACGTCTGAGGTGACCAAAGTGGGTAAAAGGATCACGTCTGAGGTGATCAAAGTGTTTTCAATATAAAAGGATCATGTCTGAGATGATCAAAAGTTCATAACGTTAATTTCATTAATATAAAAGAGTCTAAAGGTAAATTGGTAAAATAGCAGAAAAATTAACTAAGTATGACCCATTCGCACGAATGGACCATACGTATGGACTAACCATACGAATGAAGTCCATTCGCACGAATGGATCATACGATTAGTCCAATCGGATGCTTAAATGCGAACGAGTGAGTCAGTCGCACGACTGAACTTCAGTCGGACGACTGGAGAAGGGCGACTGACCCAATCGCACGACTGAGTCTCACTCGCACGACTGAAAGGTGCGAATGAACTCAGTCGCACGATTGGATCTAGGGTGGATATAAATAGAGGGGAGTCGGTCGCAGAGACTCCTCATTCGCAAATCGCCCCTAATTCGCATATAGTACCGTTACTCTGCCGAAATTTCATTTGCCTTAGATTTCTTGTTGATTCTGTGATCCTAACGTTCGTCCATCATCGTACAGGTATTTTGAAGTTGTCTTCCATCGAAATCAGAAACAATTGAACCCTAATTTGATTAATACGACTGTGAAAGGCGAACCGCGACCATCAAACCCTAATAACCTATTAAAACTAAGTAATATGTTAAAATGGTTAAAATAGGTTATTAGGGAAGAGTAGGCGACACTAAAGAACCGGTTAATTGAGTGATAAGACGTATAATGCGTAGATTCGATCTTTGGGCGACTGAACAAATGAGACAGACGACTGGTCGTCCTGATGAACTTCAGTCGCACGACTGAAGGGTGCGAATCACTTAATCGCACGACTGAACCATGCGAATGAGACTCAGTCGCACGACTGGTGTAACCGCACAAGAGTTCATGCGCATGAGTCCAGTCGCACACTCAGTCGTGCGTATGAGGTCAATCGCACGTCTGAACCTCAATCGCACGATTCAGTCGCACGACTGTCTCCAGTCGTACACCCTCAGTCGCATGACAGATACTTTTTATTCAAAGTTTAAGTGTTGCTTTATACTCTTAGCCAACGAAACTAACGTTTATGTTATTATGTGTTACAGATGGCGAGTAGATGGAATATGAGCACCAAGCACAACATATGTGCTCACCTGGACTTGACTTCCAGGAATGCCGCCGACTTCACAGGCATTATCACTTTTCTTCAGAGATCCAGGATCGCTCACGCTATATCTACTCCCTGCACACCGTACAGATCAGTGCAGCAGGCCTTCTGGGAAGGCGCATCTGTAGACAGATCCACCGAGCCTCACTGCATCAGGAGCTCGATTTTTGGTGAGGCTATCACTATTTCTGAGGAGGATCTGAGGATAGTTCTCCAGTTTGGAGATGATGCTGAGTGTCCCACACGTTTACACCCCCTCACTGTCCGTGGATGCTTCATGAGAGCCAAGTACTCTGGGGACATCAACGCCGGGGTACTCAACAAGAGTAACCTCTGTCCCCAGTTTAAGTACCTTGCGCACGTGCTGCTGAAGTGTATAGCATCACGGAAGGGAGGTTTTGACGAGCTCTCTGACCAGATTCAGAACGCTTATGCAGCGTTGGTGCTGAACCACCCGTTCAGCTTCTCCAGGATGATATTCAGCTATTTGGTGGAGAACCTCGAGGGGAAGGGGAAGGAAGGCTTCTGTATGTACCCTAGATTTTTACAGATGATCATTGATCAGAAGCTTCCTTCCCTGCCGAAGGAGAAGGAGGACGCTGTTATCCTCGAGGTCATGGACGACACGACTCTCGGCAGGATGAAGGTCTACAGGGGGAAGCAGGTGAAGCCCCCTGTCAGGAGGTTATTTGGGCATCTGGCCCGGGCTGATTACGTGGCGCCAGCGAAGAGGAAGTGGCGCCACGAGGACAGTGACTCAGATGTGGAGCATATAGCTATACCAGAGACTGACTCTGATGATGATGATAGTGGCGATGCCGGGGATGACATGCCTGCCCCATCTAGAGGCACAGATACAGACGTTATACCCCCGGGGTCAGCCACTGCCGGAGAGGTCGCAGAGATGGCCGGCTTCCATCAAGAGTTTGTCGCTGGTGACATTGAGGAGGAGGAGTCAGACGAGGAGCCCCTCACCAGGACTGTGGGAAGCAAAGTAGTTCCCACAGACCACGGGCTTAAGGTGGTTGGTGAGCACCCACGGGACTCCTCGGAGAGAGATACTGACCCTAACTATGTCCCAGGGTCAGTTAGCAGAGCCGCAGGGGGAGCATCTACTTCCTCCGGGACCAGGAGGAAGCGGATGGCTCAACCACATGGGTTGAAGAAGAAGAAGCGTCGATTGACCTTCGTGACTACCACCACAGCCACCTCTACCACCACTACTGACATACCACCCATCACCACAGCCACCACAGCCACTACTCCCACTACCACATCCACCACTCTACCTACCACCTCTATCCCATCCATCACCAGACCATTCACCCCTACTTCACCACCATCAGCACACCGACCCATATTCACCACAGCCACTGCCACCACCACCACACATCAGGCTGGACCGTCAGCCCAGCCCTCACAGGTTCATGGATTCACTCTACCTCACATTGGGGTAGAGGAGCAGCTCTCAGCGCTAAACCGTATGGTTATGCGTCTGCTTGCTGCTGACGAGGAGAAGGCGGCACAGATCCGCCAGCTGACCGACTTGGCTGCTGCCCAATCTCAGCAATTGGCAGAGCAAGCTCGGTCATAGACCAGCAGAGAGTTGAGGTGTCCCAACTCCAAGATACTCAGGCTCAGTCCGCCAAACGCATTGAGGAGTTGGAGACGACCAACAAGACTATCATGCTGAGGCTGAAGGGGTCGAAGGATGAGCCCCTGAAGCTAAAGGAGGGTGACGGGGATGACGGAGATGATGATGATGAAGATGAGGATGATGATGAGGAAGATGATGATGATGAGGAGACAGAAGAAGAGAGGACAGAAGGACATGATGATGATGACGAGGCAGAAGGAGGGGATGCGGCTGCATCGGCCTCTGCCTCAGGTCAGGAGCGGAGATCCAAACGTCGACAAGACCAGTCATCCACTACTTCTGCTCCTCCGAGCGACACTCCACAGATTCAAGACCAAAGTACTGATTAGACATTTTATGTATTTATTTACTTTGTACTTGAATCATGTAATGAAAAACAGATGTATTAAATGTTTATATATATTAAGTTAATGTATGTCTGTTTGATTAATTACTAATGATTTATGTGTTGAATGTTTATCTCAAACAGATCCAAACTTTCAAAGGGATGAGTTTGACTTTACTCCCCTTCAAATGGTCAAGACTCAGTTAACCATGATTCTTGACCTACAAGGGATAGTAAGACGGTCTGTGAGTTATACCCCTGAAGAAGGGGAGATAATTCATGACCTGTCTGATGAGCAAATAGCAGAAATGTTCAAACTCAATCCCGATGAACTAGTGAAGGACGCTCCAACAGTGGACTCAACCAGTGATGAGGAACTGAACGACATTGATGAAGTTGAGATTGAAGACATCACTGCAGAAGAGTATCCTCAGTATGCTGACGCCGAGGGAAATGTGGTCCCCAATTTGGGTGAATCCCTAGTCAGTGATACTTTTGAGGTACTCAACAAGATGGAGCAAGAAGCAGAAAAGACTGAAGAAACAGCCCAAGCCTCCAATGCAGATGTCGATATTCGTAAGGCTGAATGGGCTGCCTGTTTTGAAGAAGTTAGAGCCCAGCGGGCTGCACCAAAGAGAGATGCCTACACAAAGCTCTACAAAGTCAAGAAACACCATAAGGTGTCGGGCAGGATTATCTCTTGGGCATATTTTGAAGACCTTAACGCTTATGCAGTTAAGAGAGAGCAGGGCATAGAGTACTTCAGGTTCCCACATGATCTGAAGACTCTACCTGGTTTTGAGCTCAACCAGCTGGCTAAACTAAAGCTGCTGTATGCTGACCCGAGAAAGATGTCAGGCTGGTTTGAGGCTGCCCTGAGGAAAGAGTACCACACCAGGTGGGTCAACTTCAAACCTCAACAACCTACGAGGTATATCAGACGTTCTGAAGTTGATCCCATAACTGGTAAGCCAAAGATAGTGCTGAAGTGGAGTCCCCCGAGAACAATGTCGAGAATCCCTCTGAGGGAAATGCCACAGGACTTCACTCCCCACTTCAAATGGTGGTACTACGATTGGAGAACAGCTGAAGCGGTCATAGTCCTAAACAGAGAGGGCCAAATGGATACTATCAGGGTATTCGACCCGATGTGGCTAACCAACTTATCTGCTAATGATGTCTACACATTATATAAGTGGCCACTATTCTATGACACGCAAAATATTGTACAAGCCCTCCAATTCCAAAACGTCATAAGACTCTGCTTTGCTTTTGAGATACACGCAGGAGTCACTAAAGAGGAGAAGTACAAGAAGTTCAAGGAGGTGATGCAGAAGACAAGCGAATAGATAGATCTAGGTCCAAGGGGGAGTTTGTTGATACATGTATGTCCCTAGATCATGATTTGTAATGTAATGAACTTGTCTGTCTGATTTTGATGTAATTGTAATTGATTAATGAAATGATATGAATTGGTTGTTACTTGTAATGTTTAATATTTCATTAATGAGTTGTGATTGAATTGATTGGGTTTATGAATGTTTGAATGAGTGCACATTAAGTTATATTAAATAGAACATTCAAACTTAACTTAATGAAGTTCTCATGCGAATGGCCCATGCGAATGGACCACACGCATGAATAACTTCATACGATTGACTCAATCGCACGACTGAACCAGGAGACTGGATCAGTCGTATGATTGACACATAAGATTGACTCAATCGCACGACTGAACACTCAGTCGTGCGGATGAATCAACCGCATGGTTCAATCGCACGACTGAACCATACTTATGGCCCAGTCGCACGATTGAACAATACTAACCTATAAATAGACCCAATTCGTGGGAAACCGGAAGCATTCATCCCATTACGACTCCAGACGTACCCTAGCCGTCCAGAAGCCTCCCAAATCGTTCTCCAAGTTCATAGAACACATCAGATCGGTTCCTAATCGATTTCTGACGTTGATATCAATTCTTGATTGATTCATCGTGTGTTCTCACTGATTGGATCGCCAATCAAATAGGATTCCGCACTATTTGAGTTGGTTTAACACGCAATCACTCGGTATTTCGTTCAAATACCAGGTCCTAACAAACTTTAGTAATTTGGTTTTTTTACATTGATTTAGGTTTTTGTTTATAAAAGCATGAAACCTTGATTAGTTTTAATTGATGTAACCATGAAACTAATTTATGTTTTTGGTCAACAAAATACGAAAATTGCATAAATGATCCCTGTGGTTTAATCAAATTTCATGTTTGATCCCTGGCACCAATTCAAGGTCTATGTTGCATTATCTCGAGTTATAAGTAGACACGAATTATAATTATTAATATTAGACAATGATGGTAAAATTACAAATAAAACATTAGATTTTGTATACAAAAAAGTTTTCGCATGTTTATGGATGTTCTCATGTTTCAATATAATTTGTTTATTAACTAAAGTTCTTATTTATAAATTTATTTCATTTCATATTATATAATATTTATACTTATAAGCATTGATAAAGAAAAACTACTAATATTAGATATAGATGATTTTAAAAAAGTAAACATAAAATCGATATACAAAGTATTAACAATAATATTATGATTTACAAACCCTTTTAATCAAAAGCAATTTTTAATGATTGAACTCTTGTATTACACGGGTCTTTAGTCTAGTATGTATGTGTATGTATGTATATATATATATACATATATATATATATATATATATATATATATATATATATATATATATATATATATATATATATATATATATATATATATATATATATATAATATATATACATATATATATACACACATATATATATATATATATATATATATATATATATATATATATATATATATATATTTCTACTCATCGGCATATTGATTTCTCTATCACTTTCTTGTTGTTCTGACCTTCATCGCTGGATTCATTATCGTTCTAAAATTTAAACCATAGGTGTTGCTTTTCTTACTAAATTCAGTTCGGTGCAAAATTAAGTTCGTAGAATCACGAGTACAACCATGGTTTTGAAAACCGGACCGGACCGGCCGGTCCGACCGGTTGGACCGGGAACCGGGCACCGAACCGGTCCGGTTCGGTGTTTAAAACCGTTTTACTGTTGAACCAGTGGTCGGACCGGTCGGACCGGTCGAACCGGCGGTCGGACCGGGAACCGGACCGGTTGAACCGGTGGTCGGACCGGTTGAACCGGTTTTTTTATATATTTTTTTATTTTTTTGTAATTTTTAAATATATTTATAAAAAATACTTATAATTTTATCCGGTTCTTATATACGGTTCGACCGGTTGAACCGGTCGGACCATCGGACCGGTAAGACGTCCGGTTCACTGTCCGGTCCGGTTTTAAAAACATTGAGTACAACCATCTAGTTGTCGTGCAACCCACTTGAATTCACAGGCATGACATTTAACTTTAATTGAAGTTAACATGCGTGTTATGTTTTGTATAGTTTATGAATTGACTTATTGATTCAAAAATCTAATAATAGGTGTGAATACTATAATTTTAATCCACTTTCAACTTTAATCATACTGTTAGATTTGGATCAAGCACAAACTCAAAACAATCAAAGAATGGAGAAAGAACAGTAGCCGAATGTAATCCTTTTATTCAATTCTTAAATGCTTAAAGCCAACATAGATTACAAGAAGAATTTTCGACTAGTTTCTGGATATTAAAAAACGAAAACAAAGCTGATTTAAATAGTAAAAAATGCAACAAACTCCAGCAGGTTACTCGGTCCATTCAGCTCCTTTATTTGCGATATTATAACGTTCATATTTGTTCAACATCCACCTCCTGTGAACTCGGTCAACACTAGACCAACACTCTCCCCGTAGTGTTGACATCCTTATGCAGGTCCATCATACCGACAAGACTCCTCATTTCAGCAAACTTGACCCGTGACAGTGGTTTTGTTAATATATCAGCTTTCTGCAGATTACCACTTACATGTTCCACACAAACTTGCCCTCGTTCCACACATTCCCGAATAAAATGGTGTTTACTATCAATATGTTTACTTCTCCCGTGGAAAACAGGGTTCTTCATCAATGCTATGGCTGATTCATTATCCACAAACAGTTTCACCACCTGAGCCTCTTCACCCATCAAATCACTAGTCAAATTCCTTAGCCACAACGCTTGACACGCCGCCGATGTTGCTGCCATGAACTCGGCTTCACAAGAGCTTAACGCCACTGTCTTTTGTTTATGAGAACACCAAGTGATCAGATTGTTTGAGTAATAAAATGCATACCAGTCGTGCCTCGTCGGTCTTCAACATCAGTACCGTAGCTGCTGTCGCTGTACCCGAGTAATTTTCCATCACCTCCGCTACTATACTTCAGCCCGTACCCAATTGTTCCCCGAACATATCTGAGTATCTGTTTAACTACTACATAGTTTCTTTGCTTTGGGTTCTGCATAAACCTGCTTACAGCTCCAACCGAATAACTAAGGTCCGGTCGCGTGTGAATCAAGTATCGGAGACTCCCGATTATCTTTCTGTACTTAGTTGGGTCAATATCTTCCCCGTCTTCATCTTTTGTTAACTGCAGCTTGGAGATCATGGGAAAAGTTGTTGGATTACATGTTGCCATACCCGCCATGTTGAGAATTTTCTTTACGTACGCCTCCTGTTTGATTAAAATTCCTGTCTTGGTTTGTTCGACCTCAATACCAAGATAGTATGACAATTTTCCCATGTCCTTCATGTCAAAAACAGACCTCATTTTCATCTTGAATTCACTTATCTTTTGTTCACTCGATCCAATCACAATCAAGTCATCCATATATACACCTATAATGAGAATATAAGTTGGTTTGTGCACCTTATAAACAGCCTGCTCATGGATGCACCTGCTGAACCCAAGTTCCTTTAATGATTTGTCCAGTAGAGCATTCCAGGCCCTTGGAGCCTGTCTCAACCCGTAAAGAGCTTTATGTAACCGATACACCAGCTTCTCCTTTCCTTTGACTTCAAACCCGATTGGCTGCGTCACATATAACTCTTCTTTAAGCTCCCCGTTAAGAAACGCAGTCTTAACATCAAGATGGTGCACAATCCAATTTTCTTTTGCTGCAATTGCTAAAAGGAGCCTGATTGTTTCTAACCGAGCTACTGGAGCGAAAGAATCTTCATAGTCTACTCCCTTTTGTTGCACGTAGCCCTTTGCTACCAAACGTGCCTTGTGTTTTGTAACATAGCCACTCACATCCTTCTTTAGTTTGAAGATCCACTTCAATCCTATCGCCTTATGACCAGGTGGAAGTTGAGACAAAGACCAAGTTTGGTTTCGTTCAATTGAATCTAGTTCAACCTTCATGGCATTCAGCCAATCTTCCTTTGTTGTTGCTTCATCGTATGACCTTGGTTCATCATCTATCAGCATCAATTCTTGATCTCTTTCATATAAATCTTGAACTTCATCCTCATTCATTGCTATAGTATCTTGATACACCTCTTTAATAGATCGGAACCTTTGAAAAGGCGTATCGTCGAACGGTACTGTGTCGGTTTTCGGGTTGCGATTGGAGGCTTGTGAATTTGATCCAACATCCAGTGGATTCTCTCCATTCTGATTTCCTGAAACATGAGGAAGAGGTGAATTATAATGGTCAATAGGTATTCTAGGACTTACATTTCCTGCCGTAATTCGATCCCCAAATTGAGCTCCGCTTTGACCTCTCGCATCTGGGCCCTTTACCGCTACATTACCCCAGGTCATGGTGGGCTCATCTTCTTTTAGTTTTTCCCAGGCCCACCTTTTATTTTCGATGCATTCTACTGTTCTCACAACTACAATCTTATTCTTCTTTACATTAAGCATTATGTACCCTTTGGTTCCATCTTCTGCTCCTAAATAGACCAGTGCCTCCCCTCTATCAGCAAGCTTTGAGAGATGACTTTTAATATGTGCTGCATACCCCACACAGCCAAACACCCTGAGGTAATGAAGATCAGGTTTGTGCCCCTTCCATAATTGATATGGATTTGTGTTCTTCACAGCTTTACTTGCGACTCTATTGAGCATTGTTGTTAAGACCGGATCGGACCGGCCGGTTCGGCCGGGTTTCGGTGCCTGGTTCGGTCCGGTCAAGGGTGAATCGTTTTTGGGTCATTGAACCGGCCGGTTCATCCCGAGTTGGTGGTCGGAGCGGGAGAACCGGACCGGTTCTGGCCGGTTTTCCTTTTTTTTTTTGGTTTTTGTTTTAATGGTAAAAACGAGGTGTTAAACCATAAATTAAGAGCAAAAAAAGCAAAAAACCATATTTCGAACGGCATTCGTGTTCGCATGTCGTGCATGGGCGACCCAAATTTTCCAGCCAGAAACCCGTCTTTGCACCCCCCCCCTTGCGCGCGGGTAGGTCATGATGTAAAAGGTATCATAAAGACATTCAATACATTTCACCTTGTTATCACATATAAACACATAATGGTTCATTTGTCACACCAATGTGGGATAAGGGTGTTAGAGAGACTCCCTTTCACACCCTTATTAGTTATTTCCAACAAATATTTAATTACATATATAAATATAATTAAAATATAGTTAAATCCGGTCCAACCGGGCCGACCGGTCCGACCACCAAACCAGTAAGGCGTCGGTTCGACGTCCGATCCGGTTCTGAAAACATTGCTATTGAGAATGTATACCGAGTGCCTCACTGCTTCCCCCCATAACTCTTTTGGTACGGCCATTGACTTCAGCAATGATCGAGCCATTTCCATAATGGTCCGATTACGACACTCCACTACCCCATTCTGTTGAGGGGTGTAAGGTGCTGTCAATTGTCTACGAATGCCTTTATCTTTGCAATATTCGTTGAAAGCTCGTGAAGTAAATTCACCCCCACGGTCAGTACGTAACATTCTTAGTTTGCATTTGCTTTCTTTCTCCGCCTGAGCTTTAAAATACTTGAACTTCTCTAAAGCTTGGTCTTTAGTATTGATTAGATATACCCACATGTATCTAGAAAATCATCGACAAATAAGATAAAGTATTGATTACCACCCGATGTCTGTGGAGTGATTGGACCACAAATATCTGCATGAACCAAATGCAAAGGTTCACTCGCTCTCCACGTTGCTTCCTTCGGGAAGGGTTTTCGGGTCTGCTTGGCCACAAGACAACCTTCACATACTTGTGATGGGTGTGAGATCCGAGGCATACCGATCACCAGGTTCTTCTGAGCCATCGACTCGAGTATGTTGAAGTTAGCATGCCCCATCCTTGCATGCCATAACCAAGCTTCATCATCTGTATGAATCGCCAAGCAAGCCGGTTTTGCAACTTTCAATGCAATTTTGTATAGACGATTACTTGACCTTTGTATTCTTAATACGGGTCTTCCTGCTTCATCACTCATTTTCAATAGATTCCCATGCATCCGGATATCGTAACCTTCCTCAGCTAGTTGACCTAAGCTGAGAATATTACTAGTTAGTGCAGGAATATAATATACATCAGGAATTACCAGTTGCTCCCCATTCTTGCATTTAAACAGTAATGCCCCTTTGCCTTCAATTTGAACCTTTGAACCATCCCCAAAGCGAACCTGACCCGTGACTTTTGAATCCAATTCAGCAAACGATTCCTTGAGTCCAGTCATATGGTTACTCGCCCCGTTGTCAAGGTACCATACGTTCCGATTATCTCCAATCGATGAGCTTTCCTGCCTTGGTACAAACTTGTCTTCATTCAATAATACTAAGGCAGGTGGGTCTTCCCCATGAACAGTTAACAATAGTGTAGGCTCCTCTTCTTGAATCTGAGTCAAGTTAGCTTCTTCCCGGCTCTCCTTGGGTTCTTTACATTCGGACGCATAATGTCCAAACAGGTGACAATTGAAGCATTCAATATGCTTTTTGTCCTTAGTTCTTGACCCGTTTCTTTGATCCTGGTTCCCGGCGTGTCCACCACGGTTACCCCTACCTCTGCCACGTCCCCGAGAACCACTCCGACCACCCCGATCAGATTTTCCTCGCCCGCTTGAATTATAACCCGTGACCTGCTGATTCTTGCCTTGCCATTTTGAACTCGATGAGTTGTCAACTTTTGTGAGTAGCAAACTATTTTCATTTGTTTGTTTGGCTTGGCGTAATCTGAGTCGGTCTTCATATGCCTTTAAATGTGCAATTGCTTCTTCAAATGGCATCTTTTCGACATCCGCAGTCTGCTCAATCGATGCAACCAAGTTTATAAACTTTTCTGGGACGGTGTCAAATAGCTTACGAACCAATTCTTCATCGTCCAGCGTTGCCCCTACGCTGTTGTATTTTGAGACCATACCAGACAACTTTCCGGCATAATCATCAACAGTTTCAGCATCTTTCATTTGCAGCGCTTCAAACTCGTTTTTCAAGATCCGCAACCTTGCTTTCTGAACTCGTTCAGCTCCTACATATCGGGACTTTAATGAATCCCAGACCTCCTTGGCTGTCTTCTTCTTCGCAGCTTGCGATAAGATCTCTTCCGGGATCGATTGAAATATGAAAGCTCGAGCCTGCTTACTCTTCTTCTCATCCACAACCACACCGGTTGGTGGCTCAATAGCTTCCCACAAACCGTGAGCATCCATAATAGCTTCCATTTTTATCGACCACGTGTTATAGTTTGTAGAAGTCAGGATCGGACACTGAAAAGATACCGAGTTTTCTTTCGAAGAATTGGGGTTTGTAACAATCGACATGGTTTCGAAGCGAAAGAATTTTGGCATATGAATGGATCAGAACGTGGCTGCTCTGATACCAAATGTTCATATTTGTTCAACGTCCACCTCCTGTGAACTCGGTCAACACTAGACCAACACATACTGTGTTTATTTGTAGTTAGTTATTTATTGTTTTATCAATCAAATATGATGTCATTATCATCTGTTTTTTATTTTGTTTTTCATCCATCATAAGTTCTTATCTTGATGGTATATTTACGGACTCTTATCAACGTAATTATTTATTTTCCCCTTAGTTTTTGTTTCTAACTAGAAATACGTGTATGCAAAATGTATGCCACTTCTATTTATTTATTTATTTGGTTAAATGGTTGGCGTACTAATGACATAACATACGATGAAAGTTGAACTTGAGATTCTTACGCTAATAGAGAGTATGATAAGTAATAAATCAATTTCTTACTTACGATATTAACAAATGGTTTAAATTTGTTTTTCCTTTGATTGATGTGGTAAATGATAATTCTTTATGTATATTAGGATTTGTACGATAAAAGTACCAACTGGACAATTGGTGATTCCTTTTAAGATATTTGTTAATTTGACTTGTTATTATAAACATAACCCAAACCAACGTGTGCTCATGTTAAATTCAAATTGAAAGTACGAACAGGTTGTTCGTACCAAATTTTAACTTCATTTTAAGGATCTAAAATGATTAAGCAGATTATCGTTTATGACACAAAAGTTATAGATTATTTAATAAAAACTATTCATTTTATTCATAATAAGCTAATTAACAATTAATTTTATATAATTAGAAAATTTAGTATTACAAATCTATATAAACTATAATAAGGTTTTCTTAAGACACGTGTTATCATTCTAACATATCAAATGACACGTGTTATAATTCTAGCATATCAAAAAAATTATTTTCACGCCTCTCTCTCATAATAAATACGAAAATTATAAAAATAATTAATTTGACTTTTCTTTTTAACTAAAATATGTTAAAATAAATATATCTATATTTGTGTTTCTTGTCTATTTCATATTAAATAATAATTATTGTAAATAAGTAAACTAAACTATTAAACATCTAAAATATAAATGTAGCTATTTTAATAATTTATTAATACATATTAAATATAGAGTAATAATTTCTAATTCATTATGTGTTATAACTTTTAAATATTCATTATATTTTTATTTCACCAATGGATAATAACATCTGAAAATAAAATATTCATAAAACTAATAATTTTGATATGTTTTATTTATTCCGCTCATATAATACATGGACTCTAACCTAGTATTTAATAAAAAATATTTTCCCCACACTTATTTTCATCCTATTATATATAAGCTCTAAGTGTCAATGAGATTTTCTTTATTTTTTTTATAATATGGTAATTTAAATAAGTTCTTTTTGAACCTTAATTTCAAAAGCGGGCTTGGTTCAATTGTTTGTTGACTATACTTTTACACGGCTGGTTTGTGTTCAAACCCCCAAACACAACAACATTTTTGGGGCTTTTGAGTTTTCTTTTGTTAGTTATATTTTTAGTCATAAATTATAGTAATTTTAGATTGTATTTCTGCATATATTTTGCATTAATTACATACATATTTTATTTTAATTATAAAGTAGTAGTTTTTGGTAGGATGGATTCTACTCTTGTATATTTTTTATTTTTGTAAAATAATTAAATGGCTAGAAAAAAAAATGATAAAGATTAAAACTTGAAAGCCAAAAAAATAGGAGAGTTTGTTGAAAAAGGAGAAGAACTCAAAAGATAAAAGGGGGAATGTTGCAGAAAAGGAGGCATCTTGGAGCACCTTAGAAGGATTTTGAAGATATTATTTTGAAGAATCAAGTTCAAGAAGCAACGAGGAGCAATATCAATTTAGGTTTTTTTATTGGTTTTCGATTCGTACATTTTATTTTATTTTAGTTTTGATTGATCTAGTCGTCATGTCCGGCTAGAACAATCTTTGATTTCAACATTAAGGTTCAATTTCTATGATTTCGGTTTGAACTTATGTGAAGCGTTTATGAGATGTTTTTTATTTTAGTGGTTTGTTTGTTTGATTCTTGATCTTAAACCCGGATCTAATCCGGTATATATTAGATTTTTAATAAACCTGATCAACTTATTAATTTTTCTAATAAAGTTCTTCAAAATTTAAAACCCTAATCAAGTTTTGCTTTTTGATATAAGGAACAATTAACGGTTTGAGTTTGTCTATGAATTCATTCTCGTTATAGAATCACACAATCTAGTTAGGCATACCGAACGGCGTGTGTGTTTAATTATAACCGATACTTCTATCATTGCAACCCGCACACTAAGATCTGAACGGCGTGAGCTTAGAGTAGCGGGTTGGCTCCAATCAACGAACTGCGATTGATTGGACATTAGATAGAGGGGATATCCGAACGGCGTGATGTCTAGTATCGATACAAACAATTAATTGAAAATTGTCATTGCACCGTAATCGTTAATGATCGTAAGCCAAATCAAATCAAGAAATTACCTTAGTGTTGGAATTAGTTTTTATATTTGATTTATTTCATAATTTAACTAAAGTCTTCAATAATCTCTTTTTCATAATAAAAAAATACAAAAAAATGTCAATTTTCGTTTTTCTGGCAGAACCTTAACACGGCCGCGTGGAATTTCCTTTACAGTTTTGACACGGCCGTGTAGGGTCACTGGAATTTTTTCTACCTTTTTGCAAATTACTTTAAGTTTTAGTTTGTAGTTAAACCCCCCACCTTCCTTAGCCCATAATCAATCAAAGTAACTGTGCTAAAATATTTTTGGTATAAAATAATTGACACGTATCCCCGAGGACACGAACCCTACTTCCGCTCATACTATTCTTAGTGTGTGTGACGGTAGGTTCACATTTTCATAAGTTATTTGCTGGATTCGACATCCAACAAATTGGCGCCGTTGCCGGGGATACGAAGATTCTAATCATTTTATGCCAAGATCTTTTCGTACAGGTACACCACTCGAGATTGACTTGGAGATTGAGAAGACCGCATAGAGGTTAAGGAAACAAGCGAAGCTCCGAAAGAAGTCAGCGAGTTCCTCAACACCACTTACTTCACCTCTGGTCACAGACATTTGGCAAGATATACCCTTGTCAAGTGAATCCGAATCCGACACCGAATCACCACAACCCTCACAAACAACCACCACTCCACCACAATCACCTATCCATCAAGAACCACCCTTACCCGAACCAACCATGGCAGCTCCAGCCGAACAAACCCTTAGACAATGGGCAACCCACGATGTTACCCAACAACCCCTCTGCATAAACTACCCCGCTATGGTGAATTTTGAGTTGAAATCCGGCCTCATCCACTTGTTACCACTCTTTCGAGGCCTTGAGAATGAAGATCCTCATAAGAATTCTCAAGGAATTTCATGTTGTGTGTTCCGGAATGAAGCCGCACAACGTTACCGAAGACCAAATCAAGCTTAGGGCATTCCCCTTTGCTATGCAAGATTCAGCTAAAGAATGGTTATATTACCTACCACCGGGGTCGATAAGCACATGGAATGATCTTGCAAAACTGTTTTTAGTCAAGTACTTCCCAGAAGTCAAAGCATCTATTCTACGCAAGGAGATCATCGGGATCAAACAAGCAAAAAGAGAAGCTTTGCATACTTATTGGGAAAGATTCAAGAAGCTTTGTGCTCGATGCCCACAACATAGCATCTTGGAACATCAATTACTTCAATACTTTTGTGAAGGGTTAGCACCATTAGAAAGGCGTTTGATAAATGCCTCTAGTGAGGAGCTTTACTTGATAAAACACCAATCCAAATCAGAGAATTGATAACTTCCATAGCTGAAGATACCAAACATTCCTCACAAGAAGATGGATGGTATGACGATGTACCTCGGGCGGTTAAAGAAGTGAGCACTTCTCACATTGAAAGCCAACTTGCTGAGTTGACTAAAGCTGTAATGCAGCTTACAAAAGGCAAGGAAGCTGAGCAAAAACCTTGAGCATGTGGAATTTGCTTACAATTTGGACACCCCACTGATATGTGTCCCAGACTTCAAGAAGACATTGAAGAAGCACAAGCAATAGGAGGTTATCCGGGGCAGAATTCAAGATCCTATGAACAACAAAGAAATAATCAAAATTGGGGACAAGCACCCAATGTTGGATATCCACAAAGAGCCCCACAATTCCATCAAAGACCTCCTTTTCAGATGCAAAACAATCAACAAAACTACCAGCCTCGACAACAACAACAAACAGGAAACTCAGGGATGTCTTTAGAAGACATTGTCAAGAATTTAGCAAGCAACACACATACATTCCAACAAGAGACAAGAGCTAGCATTAAGAACTTAGAGCAACAAGTGGCTCAACTTGCCAATTCCGTAAGTAAGTTAGAATCTCAAGGTAAACTACCCGCTCAAACCAAGACAAATCCTAAGCATAATGTTTGTGCTATTAACTCGAGAAGTGAGGAGAGTTGTAAAGGCCCTGGAATACATGAAGTAGACAAGAAGGAAGCGAACTTTGATGCAAATAAGAAGGATAAAAAAGAATAAAGCATCAAATCCAATTAAAAATGATGTGGGATTTACTCTTCTGCCTCTTTTCCCTTCAAGACTAAGAGGTACACAAAAAGAAAGGGAAAAACAAGAAATCATGGAAAGTTTCTGGAAGGTAGAGGTAAATATTCCACTTCTTGATGCTATTAAACAAGTTCCAAGATATGCTAAATTTTTGAAGGAACTCTGCACGTCAAAGAAGAAGCTGAAAGGTAATGAAACAATAAAGATAAGTGAAAATGTTTCTACTGTTTTACAAAAGAGATTACCCCCAAAGTGCAAGGATCCAGGAATCTTCACCGTTCCTTGTAAATTGGGGAATGTTAGTATTCCTAGAGCAATGATTGACCTTGGAGCCTCTATTAACGTACTACCATACTCAATTTTTAAAACACTTAATGTAGGAATGTTAAAGAGGACCGGGGTAGTCATTCAATTGGCCGATAAGTCCATAGTACACCCGAAAGATGTATTAGAGGATTTGTTGGTTCAAGTGAATGAACTAGTGTTCCCAACTGATTTTTATGTGTTAGACATGAATGATGATGACTTCACAAATTCAAGTTCTATTTTGTTCGGAAGACCATTTCAAAAACTGCTAGAACTAAGATTGATGTTTATAATGGTACACTTTCTATGGAGTTTGATAGGGAGGTAATCAATTTCAACATAGATGATGCAATGCGATATCCCAGTGATATTTCTTCTTTGAATTGGTTAGATATTATTGAACCTTTAACTGATGATTGTTTTGAGTTATCTAATCATGGTGTTCTAGCATTGGTGTTAAATAGAAGCATTGATGAATTAAAAACAAAGGAGTTTACTGAAAAGTTCAAGCTTGGGGAGGTGTTGATGGAAGTCTTGATATTCATGAGTACACAAAAGAAAAAAAAGGTATGAAGAACAAAAAAAAGAATTACCAATTACTAATGAAAAAGTTTTTTCATTTATTCCACAGGCACCAGACTGAATGAGACTTCCAAAAGTCTAGCCAAAGACGTTAAAGAAAGGCGCT
Organism: Flaveria ramosissima; assembly: GCA_025215565.1. Classification (NCBI taxonomy): domain Eukaryota; kingdom Viridiplantae; phylum Streptophyta; class Magnoliopsida; order Asterales; family Asteraceae; genus Flaveria; species Flaveria ramosissima. Next base: position 3,425,262 of record CM046038.1, on the reverse strand, counting down.
ACGCGGGAGGCAACCCGTATTTTGTTTGTTTTTCTATTTCTATCTTGTTCTAATTTTTTTTTGTTATTCATTTTCATCCTTTGCAAAAGAAAAAGGCCGCGCAGCGATTGCTTTATAAAACAGACACGGCCGCGTAAACCTTCTGAGTTAAAAAAAATGCTCAAACCTGTCTCTAAACAGAATTGCTACTTGGCTTCTTCCTGACCTTGACTTCACAATCACATCTATCCTTTGTTCTTTCCACCCCACCATCAACCACCTCAGTAAATTTCATCCCACTCTCTACTCCACACCTCGATGACGACGCTGAATTCAAGCTTGGGGAGAGGTAATTTTAATTTTATTTTTTTTCGTCTTATTTATCATTCAATTACGTATTACATATTGCATTTAAGGTTGCATCATAGTCATGGTAGTTTTAGAAACTGTAATTAGGACTGCATTGTATATAGTTAATCTTAGTATTAGGTATGCATAAAAAAAAGGTAACATCTTCATAGCCTCGTGAAAGATTTTGAGAATGACATGAAAAATGATATTACCTTCATTATGCTAATCGTAGGTTGCGTGCACAAATAGGTTGATAGTAATAAATAGATAAATATGCTTCGTTATGCTAGTGCCCTTTGTTCTTGGTTTACAAAGATAAAACACCTAATAGCCATGTGTGCCTAATGCCAATCTTATCACATAAGGAAACTGAGACCTAGCAAAAATAGGTTGAGAGCCGAGTCCAAATGAAAAAAAATCAAAAAAAAAAAGAAAAAAAAGGAAAAAAATAGAGAGAAAAGAAGTTAGTGACGTGATAAATAAGCTGAAATAATGGCAAATGAAAAAAAAACATTTGTGATATCATGTGGTGAAAAATTGACCACTTGCTCTCTATAGTCCTTGAGGTTAGGAAGGTTTCCACCGTGTGAAGAAAAGTGTTGGCACACTTAAATGACTAACTTAACACGGCTTAATTGATATGAAACGATAAATCTGGAACTTAAGGGTTAGAGGATCATAACTTGCAAATTGGGCACATTTGTTTATAAAAAAATCTTGAAAATTCAATTTGTCCACGATAACTGAAAATTAGCATAATAAGATGATTTCATGCTCATACTTCTTACGCGGGGCTAAGATTGGTATTGCCAACATCCTGATTATATAACTATCTATTCTCTTTTCACTTTTAGGGTTATTCCTAGTCTTGAATTCCTTGAGGACAAGGAAATATTTAAGCTTGGGGAGATTTGTTAGTTATATTTTTAGTCATAAATTATAGTAATTTTAGATTGTATTTCTGCATATATTTTGCATTAATTACATGCATCTTTTATTTTAATTATAAAGTAGTAGTTTTTGGTAGGATGGAATCTACTCTTGTATATTTCTTATTTTTGTAGAATAATTAAATGGCTAGAAAAAGAAGTGATAAAGATTAAAACTTGAAAGCCAAGAAAATAGGAGAGTTTGTTGAAAGAGGAGAAGAACTCAAAAGATTAAAGGGGAAATGCTGCAGAAAAGGATGCATCTTGGAGCACCTTAGAAGGATTTTGAAGACATTATTTTGAAGAATCAAGTTCAAGAAGCAACGATGAGCAATATCAATTTAGGTTTCTTTATTGGTTTTCGATTCGTACGTTTTATTTTATTTTAGTTTTGATTGATCTAGTCGTCATGTCCGGCTAGAACAATCTTTGATTTCAACATTAAGGTTCAATTTCTATGATTTCGGTTTGAACTTATGTGAAGCGTTTATGAGATGTTTTTTATTTTAGTGGTTTGTTTTTTTGATTCTTGATCTTAAACCCGGATCTAATCCGGTATATATTAGATTTTTAATAAACCTGATCAACTTATTAATTTTTCTAATAAAGTTCTTCAAAATTTAAAACCCTAATCAAGTTTTGCTTTTTGATATAAGGAACAATTAACGGTTTGAGTTTGTCTATGAATTCATTCTCGTTATAGAATCACACAATCTAGTTAGGCATACCGAACAGCGTGTGTGTTTAATTATAACCGATACTTCTATCATTGCAACCCGCACACTAAGATCCGAACGACGTGAGCTTAGAGTAGCGGGTTGGCTCCAATCAACGAACTGCGATTGATTGGACATTAGATAGAGGGGATATCCGAACGGCGTGATATCTAGTATCGATACAAACAATTAATTGAAAATTGTCATTGCACCGTAATCGTTAATGATCGTAAGCCAAATCAAATCAAGAAATTACCTTAGTGTTGGAATTAGTTTTTATATTTGATTTATTTCATAATTTAACTAAAGTCTTCAATAATCTCTTTTTCATAATAAAAAAATACAAAAAATGTCAATTTTCGTTTTTCTGGCAGAACCTTAACACGGCCGCGTGGAATTTCCTTTACAGTTTTGACACGGCCGTGTCGGGTCACTGGAATTTTTTCTACTTTTTGCAAATTACTTTAAGTTTTAGTTTGTAGTTAAACCCCCCACCTTCCTTAGTCTATAATCAATCAAAGTAACTGTGCTAAAACATTTTTGGTATAAAATAATTGACACGTATCCCTGAGGACACGAACCCTACTTCCGCTCATACTATTCTTAGTGTGTGTGACGGTAGGTTCACATTTTCATAAGTTATTTGCTGGATTCGACATCCAACATCTTTCTTATTGCTTTTATTCTTATTATATTTTTTCTGTTAGATTATTATTCCCTTTTCTTTTTAATATTAACTCCATTGAAGTTACATTTTTAATAATTAGGCCGCATAGTTAAAATAAAGAAGTTCACATATAGGCCGCAAGATGCCATTAATCACATTAATGTTATTGTGCTGCTCTGCCGCAATGCACGTTTTTCGTGAAATTATTATGCCACAACGTGTGACGCATAATATTGTTTTTCTTTATGTATATGCATGTTAATGTTTATTACAAAACACATGTAACGAAGTTCACAAACACAAAGCAACACGAGATGACGCCACAATGCGCAACAAGCTGGCTCGTTCGTTAATTATCAAATTACTAAAAACCCTATCACTTGAGGAACACCATTCCTGGAATTCAGGGACAGTTTCGTCAATTACTAGTCAATATATCAACATTCACGTGCAAACCAAACTCTACTTGATTGCACTTCAGTTCTATGATCAAAGATCCAATTTTTAAAAACTTCGAACAAATTTTCAAGAAAATCTGAAAAATTTATGATCAAAGATTCATCACACTGATCAATCATTCATAGATTAAGCGTGGTGTTGAGATCTTCTTCCCCTTTTAACTCGATTTTCTTCTTCCCCTTGATCATCATCATCCAACAGAATATAGTTTTAATCATCAACAAGAATAGAGTTTCGTAAATCCCAGGTCTTGATTCAAACTTCTGAACGTAATTTAACGATGTTGATTGAGTTTTATTTAATGTTACGAACACAATTGGTAATCAAGAACAATCAAGAGCTAAAGACAGAGAAGAAGAAGAAGAAGAAAACACAGAGAAGAAGGAGATTACTCTCAAAATCAATAGCTGATTATTCTATTCACAAATCTGTGTATATGTACAATAGAACAATTCACTTACAGCCCCTATACTAATCAACTATTACATTTAACCCCCTCTATTTATTTCACACGTAACAATACTCCCCCCTTTAAAGATTCTTGACCCCAAGAATCAAATAAAATTTCACAAAGACTCTCAGTAAAAAACATCCATTACAAATTTCTGACCTCAAAAATAATGCCCAAAAGAAAAAAAAATATGATCTTTGTAAAAGAAAACACATGAGCAACAAGACTACATTCAACTCCAATCTGATTCAACCTCCAGCACTTGTTGGTCCTTTATGTAACATCTTAGTTTATTTTTTTTAATTCAGTTGAACCCTCAACTTGTTGACTATTATTTGCGTTGACCCATCCAAATAATGCCAACAGAACCATAGTTGTATCAGACTCCTTACTCACCAATATGTTGATGTAAATGTCAAACACTTAGCCAATGGTTTTAGTGGTGCCACTGTATCTCTGTTTACTGAGTAAAACTACATAAGACTTTATAGTGCCCAAATCTTCCAAGTTGACATCAAAGAATGCTGCAATTACAACGAATAATGTTGCCAACCCACTTTCCATTCGAAAGTTTCACCTTTATCCGGTCAAACTTATATTTTGGATCTCCATTTGTGCCACATGTAAACCCTTGCTTCCCTTTTTAAACAACCTTCCTTCATAATTCGAATGAGAAATAACTGTTTGGATTTCCATTTATGCCACATATACACCTCTATCTTTGGTGCTTTAACTAAGCAACCTATATCCATCCACCTTAGTAGTTTCTTTCTGCATGAGTAGAACTCTTTTGTTGAACTAAAGAAACTAAAATATTCATCTAGTTTGACATGGTAATCTAGCAAAAGAACCAACTGTACCCTTCTACTGATTATTTTTGATTTAACTTCCACCTTTACTTGAAATGTATGCCCTGCATCTAGTAGATGAACTAGAACTGATTTCTTGTTGTTGATATCCACACCACCCATTTCAATTTCTAAACTCATCTTGTGTTTTGAAATATCTTTCTCATATGTATCTTTATAAAATTCAGTATTAATCTGGTTGCCCTTAACATCACAATCATTTTCTTGAATCTTGGTAATCCAATCTTGACAAAAAGAACCCATTACATGTTGGTCATTTTTCTTTGAGTCTTTTTCTAATTCATCATCCATATCTTCACTTGTACCATTATCATTCCTAGACATTACATCAAACACCTTATGAGGCTCATATAGAGAAGAATTTGGATCATAAGGAGAAAAAGTATCATTCAACTTATTTGCATCCAACTTTAAGGCTAAAGAAATGGCATCTTTCAAGTTGTGAAGACTATATTGATGCCACATTATAAAAATATCCCTGATTTCTAGTTCAAGACCATCCACAAAGAGATATATCGCATAATATTCATCAATTTTGCATTGATGAAACAAATTTTCAAATTCATAGCAATAGTCATAGACGGTACCTTCTTGCCTAATTGACATCATCTTCTCCATAGAAATTTCCATAGTAGATGCTCAATTTAAATTTGATTTTGTACTCACCTAATTCTTGAATCTTGATGTTGTGGCTGTGCACTGAACAGTTCCTTATAGTTGCTTCAATTGCTGCTGCTTTTGTTAATCGATTCCAACCCTTAGTTGTTGTTGATTTTGTGTTGAATCTGATCTGAATTTCGGATTTCTTGATTCTGAATTGAATCACAACTTTTTGATTCCCTCAACAGGTGAGCGCTGCTGCTGTTGATCTTGCTCGGTGAAAGGAAAGATTATTGCCCTAATTCTTGAATCGTTGATGCTGATGCCGTCCTCACCCACAGTCAAAGGAAAGAATGCTCTGATACCATTGTTACGAACACAATTGGTAATCAAGAACAATCAAGAGCTAAAGACAGAAGAAGAAGAAGAAGAAAACACAGAGAAGAAGGAGATTACTCTCAAAATCAATAGCTGATTATTCTATTCACAAATCTGTGTATATGTACAATAGAACAATTCACTTACAGCCCCTATACTAATCAACTATTACATTTAACCCCCTCTATTTATTTCACACGTAACATTTAATAAAACAAGGAAATACTTTGTGATTTGTGTCTTCGATGATAGAAATTTGGTATGCGGGATAATATTTGTGTTCGGAGGAACATTGGGGGCTCTAATTCTACAAGGATTCCTTCTAGTTGTAAGATTGAAGGTACCATATGATTATTTTCAGTTCTGATTCAATATCGCCATTAATTTGTAAGCGATTACGCCCAATTTGATGCAACATATTCGTCATATGCTCCAATTGTTGTTTAATTGCTTGAATTTCATTGGGTGTATACTGTTATTTATCTGTGTGTATTGTTGCTCTGTTTCCCACGATTTAGGTACACATATGAATTGTTTTCAGTTCTGATTTCATTTTCGCCATTAATTTGTAAGCGATCATGCGTAATTTGATACAACACATTTGTTATATGCTCAGATCATTGTTTAGTTGCTTGAATTTCGTTGGGTTTATACTTGTATATACGTGTAATGTTGCTCTGTTTTACATCGAATTGAGCGATTATGATTATAATTTATTACTTTGCTTAACTCTGTTGAATTTAGAAGTTTTATGGTGTTCAATTTACAATTTGAAATGTTGGAATTTTGAGAATTCAACAGACAGGATTGGGGATGAAACGGGTTCAAGGGCGTATCAAGATCGTCGCGATTGTGAATATTATTTGAGGACCGGAATGTGTCGATATGGTGATAGTTGTTAGTTCAATCATCCAACATACAATGGGCAGGTAAATTAATCATCGCTCTTTACAATTACAAGTTTCTTTAGCACAACAGAAGCTATTGATTCCGAATGGGTTGTTTTTTATGTGTTCTTTTGTTCTATTTTGTTTACAAATTCATAACATAATCAATTTGAAGGTCAGTCTCAACAAAGAGTTGGAGAACAAGATTGTGTTGTAAGTTTCTTTCTGTTCTTACATCTTGTTATTGCTAACAGTTATCATGTAGATGGTGGTGTATAATGGTGTACCCAAATTTTCTATTTACTTTTTTTAAACGGCAAATGTGCAAACCTGCTTCGAATGATAGATGTTATCTTAGCCGAAACCGCACTCATAACCCCCTAAGGAGGAAACCCATTGGTTAGAAACATTCTGACTCAAGTCAGAGCATTTTGCCTAGAGTAAGACTTAAACTAATAACCTCCAAATATTTACATGTCATTGTTAATTTATCTTAACCAGATGGGTTAAGAATTATTGATAAATTTTCTATTTACTAATATCATAATGTTTCAGCCTTTGAGTGCTCTAGAACTATGTTTTTTGTAGGGTTGGGTCATTAAAATTCATTATAAAGGAATAATTATCTATAATGATTATATAAATTATATCTTAATTCAACTAATGTTAAAAGTATAAAACCACTTCATAATCTTATGAGCCATGTTATTGTTTGAATTAGAATTCTTGAAGTTGGGCTAGTTATTTGTTTTGTTAGTTAATTGATATTCGTTAGCATATACTTTTATGATTCTTGATTATTGAATAATTGTTATTGTACCTTTAGCTTAATAATTATCTAAATGTTTGAAATTCTTAATTATTAACATTTCTTGATTTCCTTATATATTAAGGTTTTATTTATTTCTTAATATCATGAAATTCAATTCCTACACCTTACTATCATCGTAAGTAGTATAAGATATCCCTAAATTATACTATGCTTTAGAAATAACAAAGTATCTATATAACACTTATAACACGTTTGTTCATAAAAAGTATATTTATAGAAACTACAATATAGTTATGAGAATGACTTACTAGACTTAATAGAAGTATAGAAAATATGCAAGGTGCATATTCGAACTATAGCAAAGAGGGTAGAGGTTAGAAACTTATAATGGACTGATCAAGGTGGATCATTTGGGCCTAGCCCAATAGACCAAACACGTTGGCCCACAGCCTAGATACAGGTAGTGACTACTAACTAGTGAGCAAGTCTACATGAGTTGGGCCTTCAGCGTTTCTCATAAATTTTAAATCTTGTTCAGTATTTTATAAAAACGGGTACTTGCAAATATGGGTCAACGTGCAAATACAATCATCCGAAGGATCGAAACGGTGTCGAACCCGTCATCTTGAACACGGTCGGGCTACCAATGCGACAGGTACCATTTTCTTTGACTAAAATGTTGATGTTGGTTAGTAAAAAATTTGTTTTCAAAACGTTGAACAACATATGCTTACTACCTTAGGAACAAAAGTCATGTCCTCATTATTTACAAACCGGATCTTGTGAATTCGGAGTCGCATGCAACTTCCACCATCCACAACTAAACGTTAGATGAACCGAACCCATCGGTTTCTAAGCCTCTACCATATGAACCTGCTGGTGCACCTACACATGTTGGTGCACATTTCCATGGCCAAACTCGAGTGTGCAAACCTACTTGCCGGTTATTTTTCCTTCCTCCGATTCTGTCGAAGGGTGGGGCCCTTACATTGTAAGTAACTATTACTATATTATATGGTAGTGATAGGAGCTTTAAGATGTTTATAGCATTGGTGAGTTTTACAATATAGTTTGTTGGTGCTAATATCTTTAGGGAAATATGAGCCCATTACTCTCGACCAACGGTTTAACTTCCGTTGATCGTGTTTATCCATCAACACCGAGTTCTCATCTACCTCAGAGGCCTGGTGAACGTAAATGTCGTCATTTCATTAACACTGGAACATGCAAGTACGGGTCAAACTGCAGGTGCCATCACCATAGGGTAAACGTGGTACGATCGGGTGATAGTTCCTTGGGCCTGTTTGGGCTTCCATTAAGACCCGTAAGTTAAAATCCATTTAAACAACGGGCCTTATAATTTGTGATTGTGAAGTGACTCTTTGGTATGTTGAAAATGCAAGGACAACCTATATGTTTGTATTATAGTCTATATGGAATATGCAAATACGGGTCAGATTGTAAATACGATCACCCTTTGGTGGTATGTTCCTACGGTGATATCACTAGATTGACTAGTGAACCAACGAATGATCCGTCATTGCTCTCATATGGAGGGATGAATTCGTCTAAGTCATCTCCTTCAAAATCTTCATAGAATCCTAGCTTGACAAACGAGCCGATTAGCAATGAGAATATGTGTGTCGATGATTCTTCTAATGAACATGTCTGTTCTTCTGATTCGTGTTCATATACTCAACCTGATTCAAGTTTGATTACACTGTGACCAAATTTTCATGTTTTTTTTTTCATTTTGTCTAAATGAACAATGCAACAAACTAACAAACCCTCTTTTTGATGGGTAGTTTTTTTTATTATAAGTAATAGATACAAAATTGTTAATTTCATAATCGTTGTTTTGCTTCTCTGGGTGATTTTACATAATTGAACATGATCAATGGACGAATCAATCGTGGATCAATTGTACCTAGGCCAATTAAACAAGTCAAACTTCGATTCTTTTGTTAGGTCACTAATGAACATAGACACATTGGTATACAAGAGACATCAGAATAAGGGTAAATTGTGTGTGTTTAATTTGAGCTTAAGTTAAAAAAAAAAACAAAAACAAAAACAAAAACAAAAAAAACAAAAACAAAAAACAAAAACAAAAAAAATAAGAACATTATTTTTATATAACTTACAAGCACAATTTTTATAAACTAAAACAAAGTTCAAAAATAGTTTAAGGTTCATAAAAGATCGTTTTAATGACAAAATAGTTTTAAGAATACAATATTACAAGGCCATTAAAGCAAGCTGAAAGTATTAGAGAATTTATACTACTTATTAAAAACCAAAATGGTATGTAGTAGATTATAATGTACCAACTCTTTTATGCATCCTTGCATTAGCATATTACAACTTTTATTATAGACCTTAGAAAACTTTTAATTTAAAACTCATCAAGTTTAACCATTGGCACACTTTATACCTCGTACCTTCTATTTGTTTTCTTTTTGACCCACTTACCATTTATTTTTATTTTGCTAAGATAGCTTTTTATTATTTAATGTTTTATTTTTTTAATATGTCATTGTCACATGTTTATTATTATCTAAGTATTAATGCAAAATTTCAATGAAATATATTTGTGCACTATAATATACAAGTTATTGAACTACAAACGTATAAAGTCATTAATATAGTTTTATTTTCTTCTCTTACCACTTTAAAATATAATATATTATAATATTGAAATTTGTATGTGTTTATTTCCATTAACCATTTATTTACATTGCAACGTGTTTATTTTTATCAACTCTTCAATGTAAAATTTAACAGATTCGTTGGGTATGTGACAGTTGTATTTTTTATAATGTTTCAAATGTTATCAATGATTACCACATGCTGTTTTTCTTATTTTAAGTTACGTATGGTATCAATACATTGACTTTATAACTTTAGTTTATTCCATTTTTTATATTTACACATGTTATTAACGCCCTCTTTAACGTGTGGATTTCAACATTATTTTTTCATGATTTTACATCTCTGCCACAACATGGGGTTTTAATACTACTTATGATTAATAAAGAAGTTCTATCTTCCACTGCTGCACCTAAGTCACGATAATATGCACCCCCAACACACGCTACATCACTACTTTCACCACACTCTTCCACCTCACCCCTCGTTTCCTTCTTTGTATTCTTCATGGAATAGTGAAACTTTACCGTGCCCAGTTCAATTACACCGTGTTTTGGAAGGGGAGGCGTTGTTACCGCATCCCCCTTTCATTCCATGTCATCAACACCACAGGTAGCGGTGAAGCCACCAAAGATGGTCTAAGAGTACATCTTCTAGCAAGTTGAAACATATAGCACATATATAATAGTTAAAAATTAAGAGATTGTTTGGCAGCATATGAATCAACATCTTAATGCGGGGATGGAGTGACAAACGTTTTGAGATGTTCAGATATCTGAATGGTTCAACACTTAATAGTTCAGACTGTTTGTTTCGCGAACAAATATCTGAATGGTTCAGAGTTCAGACATGTACATCTGAATGGTTAAGCATTATATTAATGCTGAATAGTTAAGAGGTCTAATGCTGAATGGTTAAGACCTCTTTTTTGAATTTGTCAGACATTTGCCTTTGTATAGTACGATATACTAGCTCTTAATGGTTAAGACCTCTTAATGGTTTAGCACTTATTGGTTCAGACCTCTTGTTGGTTCAACACTTAATGGTTCAGAAATTGCCGAACAACCCCTAAGTCATATGAAATTTGCTCACGAGGGACTCCATTTGTTTAACAACCATATTCATAAAACTTAGCCAATCAACATACAACCTACATATGTAAAAGAGCATGCAATTTTTCTAAATATACATTTTGAAATAAAACTCATAGAATTGAAGTAAATGCATGGACAAGTATAGAAGTTATGGGTGCACCAACTCAACTCATAATGCTTTACTCCATTATAAGAATCATCAATGGGCTTCTGCCCTCATGTAGGTCACCCCTTATTCAACATTCATAGCTAATAATAATAAGTCTTATAAATCATAGAAATCTAAACTTATATTGCTAGTTTTTATATACTTAAGAAACAAACTTACAATGCATAATTGAAAATATGTGTTTGTTAATGAAACTTTGTTTCTCACATGCATACTTCAAATGTTTGATCAACATTGCTAAAGATGATAAACATTTTCACTATATGTTAAAAGAAAATGGGCCACCAAGATGATAGTGATATTTTGTGGTGCAAAATGCACCGTTAAACCAAAGATATACAAAACATGTCATGTGTAACGAAATAGCTTTCTTCGTGGTTCTAAAATGATTGTGGCAGATGATAAATTTTTGTTTCAACTCTTTTTATAAAAAGAAATCATAGATAAGTTCCTTTGTCGAGTATATTTTTATACGTTACAAACAAGCTTAAACGTCTACAACGTTGATGTACATGATCACATTTCACGTGTTTGCTTTATTTTCGCGAATCGGAATATTCTCCTCTAAACTCACCTGCTCTTCATAACTATAGTATAAATATAATAACTTTACGTATTTATGATTTTATTCTTTTTTAATGTGGCAGATTCTTATTCTTATTCTTTTTAAAGAGGACTTCTAAGAATATGTTCATAACTTATATGAAAATATAATTGTTAGGCAATAAAGAATAGGCCCGGCAAGAACTTTTCTTTTCTTCAATAGATTATATATTTACCAAACATTCTGCTTTAAATAAACTAAAATAAATAATATTTTTTAGCATTATATATATATTTTTATAAACCCATGTTTACTTGATCTTATAACTTCCTATAAAGTAATGACATAACTATCTATACTAATAAAAAAAGCTTTTTGAAAAAACACATGGTGTGATTCTAGACCATCTAAATCTATTTTTTTTGCTTCTCTCTTATTAAATAACTAAATTAACTACTAATTAATGATATTATTTAATAATTTTTCATATTAGAATATTTTTTAATAAATTAAGGAATAGGTTTCTAAAGAAACAATTTTATTATAAAATAAGAAATTTTATAAAACATAAAACTTCTTTAAAAATACAAAATATAATAAATTCCAAGTTTTTAAAAAAATAAGTTTTTATGAAACGAAATAATTAAAATTTAAAGTTATGATAAGAAAATTTTTTGAATGATTTTTTAAAAAACAGTTGATTTTGAAACAAAATTTTAAAACATAATTTTTTAAAAGAAACAAAAATATTATAAACAAAAGTGTAAAAAATGATATCGTCATTTTATTACTTAAATTTTTACTCATACGTAATTTAATCCTATTTTATCTCAAAATATCATTTTACTTTTCATGAATTTTTAATTAGCAACTATTTAACATTTGTATTTATTCAACTCATATAATACACAAGATATTAACATAGTACTTTAATAACTCAATTTTAAATAAGTAATTAATATTGGTTTATTATGATTTAACAACCGGTCGAAGTCTTAAAACTTTTCTAATAATTTAGTACGCGAATTTTAAGGGTGTCACTTATTTTTCTTATGGTGATGCTATATATACCACTTTTTAAATTATTTTTATTTCTTATATCACACCCCTTAAATTGTAAAAATAGTTAATTTTTGTTTTTATATTTTTTATTTATCACATCATCTATTATTATATTAAACTAAGTTTTTTAAGTTTTATCTATTTATTATTACTTTTAATCTTTATAATTTTTTCCTTTTATTATTTTTATTTGTAGTGGTAACGAGTGTTCAATAAAAGTGAAACACATAAAATAACTGAAAACCAAATCATATCCATAACCATAAAACTCGAAACAAATGGTAAATTTGGTTTTTCTTCGGTTAACGGTTACATAAAATCTTGTTTGTATAAACCAAACAATAAACGGTTTAACGTGTTTAGTTGAATAAATCGATTTAAATAGTTTAATCGGTTGATTTAGGTTCGGTTATGTCTATTTTCAATTCTGAAAGATATTTTTAAAAGTTTTTTTTACTCCAAAAATGTTATGTTAAAATTTTATAGAATGATTGCATTTTTAAATATGTTTTGATATCTCTATATAAAGTGTTTTTGAAACTTATTAAAAATAGAAATTTCTTTTTTGTAAAACAAGAACTTTTTTCAGGATAAAATATGATAAGTTTTAAAATTGTTTTTTAAAAAAGAGAGTATGGTAAGCAATCTATACTATATATAAAGTATAGGTGAGTGTTATTTTAAGATACCATAAAATTAAGAACAATATTTTATTCAATGTATAAGATACAACCACTTTTAAGGATGAAATAATATTTATAACATTATTTACATATTACCCATTATAATTAGTTACATAATAACCTTACATTTACTAACACTTACATAAAATTTCATATTATCTACCATAAACAAAAAAAAACTTAATTTGTTTAAGATTCCAGCTATATCTTTTAATATATCGCGTTTAAAAACTTTTTAAAACTACAATTGAAACCTATGTTTTTCTTAATGTTTTAGTGTAAACTCTTCCTAAACCGATCTGTACCTTGTGAGATACAATAAGTTAATGCGTAAATGTAGAAGCAGTCACGCAAAACCCATTTATTTTGTGTTTTTAATTTTAAATTAGACAAGACATAATAAACTTTTATAAAAATAATACAATAATAACAAAATATTGAAAATACATACAAAATGTAATATCACCCAGTGGCATTACGCGGGTATCATCCTAGTAAAGAGAAGTGTTTATAGCTAACACTTTCCTTACTGCATTGTAACACATGTAAAAGAAGAAAAAGTGAAAAAAGTGAAGATAAAATTTGGTTTGATTTACTGTGGGTATGGAGTGTAACTTTTGACTAAATTATTGTCGGCGGGGGACACATGAGGCCCACCGACTTGTTCCTTATTTAGAGGAGACCCAAACAAATCTTTACAAAATCTCATCACTGCCACTTAATTCCCCCACCGACGGCCTTAATACAATTTTCCATCTTTAAAAACCCTCATATTTTAGAGGGAACACTATACTATACATATATAATAACGAAATGATTAAATAAAATAATTGTTTTTCATGTGTGCACTCTATGAAGTGCATACAATTATATAAACTACTAGTTTATTAGCCCGTATATTACACGGGTTTAAAGTTATAAATATATAATTCAAATATGTAAACAAAAATATTTAAACTATATCGTTTTTATTTTAAATCGATTATGTAAAAATAAAGATTTGTGATCATAAGGTTTAAATGGTTAAATAATGTTTGAGATGATTGATATAATAAATTCAAAATCCGTAGATGGTTGGTGGTAATTGAGATTGTTAAAGAAAATAAAAATTTTACACTTGTTGTTCAAAAAAAGGTAAAATAAAATAAAACTTCAAGTAATGAATGTAGCATGATTTGTGAAAAATTCGTTAAAAGTATTTTAAGCGAGAAAATTTTTGTGAGGTAAAATCTGGTAATAACATGTGTCATTACATGTAATTATTTATTAGTATAGATTTATCAGTTTTTTATTGGTAAATTGAAAGTGGTGACGACTTCGTAAATAATAAAATAAGATGGATGAAAGGGTTAAGGGGAAAAGTCTTATTTTTAATGTTTTTCTTTGGAAATATAGTACATTATTTTTATTTGAAAGATTGCAACATAAAATTGACAATTTTTTATAATATTTAATCTTGGTATATTGATTATTATAATATGTTAAAAAAAGGTTTAACTACGAAAACATATGCGTGATTATACCCTTAGGTTGTGTTAATTTTTCAATGTTTAACTTATCAATGCATCATATACACATTTATGTTTGCTTCGATATTGACACAGTGTGCCATTCTATGTGATTATAGTCATGAATATACGACTTTAACATAGATATACATACATGGTGCACAATTATAATACGTGATTAAACATAACAACACGACTTAGAGTTATTTATATAAATAGGGCGGTGTAATCATATATTATGTAGCTATACGGACTCGTATAGTTGTTTCTCAAATTCCACATGCCACATGTCTCGGGCTAATTTGTATGTTTAACACATAAAAGCCATTTTTATACAGAAACCAACTACCTCCATATCGGTTCAAATCACTAAGAACTCACAAATATATTTTGGACTATAAGGACTTCAACCAACAACCCATTTTTTATGTTTTATAAAGCAAATGATAGAATGCTATATGAACAAATTAGTTTACTAATATAATTCTTTTATATATGTATACAACATATACATATGCAGGTAATTAATACAGATATATGAACAAATTAGTTAATTGAACTTTTATCTACATAGTTTACATTACGTAATCATCACTCAGTAAAAACATATAATATTGATCATAGTTTTAAAGGCCTATATTTGTTGTGCATATTCTTGAAAATCAATAGTATACTAAAAATAATCATCCTCGTTATATATGCGTAAACATAAATAAGCAAACTCTTCATTCATTCACTTAAAGGGTGTGATAATCTCGCTCACTCAACATTTCATTTAATTTTTTAATACAAATTCAAAATTATTATTATAAAACAACTCTTAGGTTTGTGATGCTCACTAGCGTTAGCTCCCTCATGCACAAACCTCTTACTTACATTTCACTCACCACATTGACGCTCACACACTTCTTTCATGAGGTTAACATATATCCTTAGATGAAACCAATAACAAATATTTAGATGATAGTATTTCCGTAGATTGTATTTGAATTCGAAAGGAAGTGTACATGCCTCGAATTTTAAAAAAATTTATAAATGTTTACACACGTTAACTTTCTCTTCAATTTAATTAAAATAGCTTTCACCACAATTGTAACGTGTAATATTTGTTATATAATTATTTTTTAAGCAAATTATGAGATTATATATATACTTTTATAAATTATAAACTGCAAGTCTAGACCGGCCTTTAGAATAAATAGGCACCTCAGATGTTTAAACAGTCTACAAGGGACGTGTGTGTATATATATATATATATATATATATATATATATATATATATATATATATATATATATATATATATATATATATATATATGCAATGGTACGTGTAATTGTTTTGACAATGAGGTTACTAGAGGCTTTGAGACACAAGTTTTGTATATATATATACCGATCGATGAGTAAAACTTACACAATTGTAGGGCTTCCAGCTTTACATATCCAATCCATGAGTGTGTTTGAATGTACGTCTAACATATTATTACATATTTACATAGTGTCTAACTTTACATATATGTTACTATATTTCACTTTGAAAAATGGTGCAACGCTTAAACAATCATTTATAATAAGTACAAATTTAAACATTGTATGATTGAGAAATATGTAAATTTACTTTGTTAATTATGTAGTGAACATTTTCATCGTTGATTAATTTAATTTGTCAACTGTTATGGTGTCATTTATGTTATCAGCAACTTTTCATCTGAACAATTAATTTGTATTTACGAGTAAAATTAACGATAACTAGGTGTTTTATCATATCGTAAAGATTTTTGATTAAATGATCTCCTACAGAAGATATGATAGTGAAG
The DNA here is from genome assembly GCA_025215565.1 of Flaveria ramosissima. Taxonomy (NCBI): domain Eukaryota; kingdom Viridiplantae; phylum Streptophyta; class Magnoliopsida; order Asterales; family Asteraceae; genus Flaveria; species Flaveria ramosissima. The sequence goes on along the minus strand of CM046038.1, from coordinate 3,408,675 downwards.
GAAAATAAACAGAAGATATATGAGTAAGAATGTAAGCGAGATGGAGAAAAGTATGTCATTTGAGTGTAATCACATCCACACGTTTTTAGAAGATATATATTTAATTAATAGAAATACTTAAGAGAACTAATATTTAAAAGAAATAATAACCGATCATTAGCGTAAATGGTTGAAATAAGATACCCAAAACAATTAGAGATGGAAAGGTCTTGTATTTAAGTATCTCTTGAAACAAAAAATGAAAAACTACTAGATGGTTGTACGTTTACGGATAAAAAATAATAATAAATAAATGTTCATTCCTTAAATCATTCTGATTGATTGTTTAGTGACGAAAACAAGAATCCATAACTAGATACCATCCCATGTTTAATTGGTGGAACAAGTCGTTATCAAGTAATGTCTTTTTCAACCCCAATAAATAACAATTAATCTAGCGACTACCATACCACACTAGTGACACAACTAACGAGGTGCTATTGCTATATGTAATAGTTATAACTAAAAAGTTATATATAATTGCTTATATTTTGTTAACATTGTTTACTTAATTTATTGGGTGGCAATGAGTCCTAGATCAATTGGTTTAGAAGGAGGCACTCTATGATTTTCCAAAGTGAAGGTCATGGGTTGGAGTCTCACTCGGTGCAATATGCTCTTGGTGGATTAAGGGTTTTACCATAGTGGACCTTTAGGTGGTGGGTTTCCCTTGGAATGGTGGGCGAGCCGGCTCACCGGCGCTGTTTGTGTTCGCGGGCGTGGGTGGTCTTTCGCCAATAGATTTATCCGGATGACCGGGCTTAAAAATTATTCGTTGGCCGTTAAAAGAAAACTTAATTTATAGGATTATATACTATCTTTATGTTGGTGCCTTGGTGGGTGTTCAGAAGATTGGATAAAGTATCAATATTATTGTTCGAATTATATCTGGGTAACAAACTTAGAGAACAAATAAATAGATTAAAAAAAACACCTTGGTAATACTACAGGACCGGTGAAAAGTGGTCATTTACAACACAACAACACAAAGAGGAGATTAACCAAACTTAATCAAATAGTAAACTGGATTAACCACAAGTATGATACTAAGAACACAAGTAATAAGTAAGAGACAGAACAAGAGAACACAAGATATTGGATTTCAAGGATGCAGTATATTGCTTTCTCAAGTTCTATTACAAATGTTACAAAGCATAAAGAAAGATACAAGAACATGGAATACTTATACTACAACCTACAACCGGCTATACTTTGAAAGCCAACTGGATACAATTGACTAGACACAAACAAAATCAATTGTAGAATCAAAAGGCATATCTGCCTTTTGACTTGTGATTATGACATGCCATAGCTCACATTCTAATATATTACAAAAAAGATAAAAGTACATAAAATAGAAAGCATGGACTCAAGACCTCAATGTACAGTTATCAAAAGCATGGATCTTTCACCAACTCATGTAAGTTGATGACTTTACAGAGTTGCAGCGGAAATGTGGTCCAGCTTTATGGTAAAGTACATCAGATAAAGGCATATCTCTAAAAGTCTTCGGAAGAAATCTATCTTCACTATTTGGCTTCGGAAGACTGTCTTTGAAGCTTCGGAAGACTTCACTTTTGGCTTCGAAAGATATTGGTCTTGACTTCGGAAGATTTTACACTTAGAATATTTCTAGTGCATGGTGTAAAACTTCCGAAATATTTCTACTTCAGTTCTTTAATGCATGCTTGCAGAGAGACTTTGGATGTTTTGGCTACATCAAACTTATAGGAATCATTACAAATACTATTGTTAATCACTTATATTTATATCTTGTAACATTTAAACTCTCAACAATATAATCTTGTAACATTTAAACTCTCAACATTTTCAATAATAAAAAAAAGACAACTTGTGAGGACAAAAAAATATCAAGTTAAAAAATTGTATCTTTATGTGTATTAATTGCTCAATTAGTAACATTTGTAGGAATACGTTGAGTGTCCCCTTCTTTAAAGTAAACAATAAGCATATAACACTCCCTCTTATAAACCCACTCAAGGTTTCTCTTCCTCGGGTTAAGTTACATTTTCACAAATTTGTTAGTTTCAATTATACATATTAAGTATCGATATTTTGTTTATTATAACTTTGTTTTGAATTTGGGTTTTGTAACACCCCAAACCTAGGGGTCTTACTGGGGTTATAAATCAATCGAACGAACACGAACAAATATTGTTTGTTTTCGTTTATTAAGAAAATGAAATTGTTTATGAACCGTTTATGAATACTTATCAAAGCAATATTTTTTTTGTTCCTGTTTATCTATTAAGAAAATGAATTATTCACGAACGATTACCAAACATAAATGCACACAAAGTAACACAAACAAATGTTCATGAACATAAACAAACACAACAAAAAGTTTGTAAAGCTTTAACACAAACTTAACATAATCATTCAAACATACATGAAATAATTATCATAAATATAATTACCACAAGTTTAAGAAGGTCGGCAAGCTTTATTATAATCTGAAGTTAAAAATAGTCAAATGGGGGATGTTGACAGAGACGTATGTTTGATTTTGCATAATACTAGTATTAAATATAATAAATTTTATTATGAATATCTTTTTTGTCTTATCTTTATTCTGTCCGTGAATTATATCATATTATCAATATTTGCTTTTTAATATTTTATCTTTTATCACATGGATCACTAACCTAGTTTGACTGTATTCTTTAAAGAAAAAAGCGTTTCATTTTAAGAACAACTTATTTTTTTATAGGAACTTCTTAAATAACATAGAAACTGAGGAAATAGATTTTTTCAAATAAAGTATCAAATAAAAAGTGGTTACTCTTTTATTCCAAGTTAGATTAAGAAATAGTATTATCTAGTTTCTTTCAAACAATCGTGTTATATGAATAACTAGGTTAGATACCTGTGTGTTATACGGGTAGAAATAAAAAATTTATATAATAGATTTTATATATATATATATATATATATATATATATATATATATATATATGTGTATATATATATATATATATGTATGTGTATATATATATATATGTATGTGTATATATATATATATATGTATGTGTATATATATATATATATATATATATATATATATATATATATATATATATGTGTGTGTGTGTGTGTGTGTGTGTGTGTGTGTATGTATATGTATAATCTAATATATGTCATAAACAACGCATCAATAAAACTATTATATACAACAAGCATATTTAAGTTATAAACAATGGTATATAAAAAAAATTGATTATTCATCAATATCCATAAAACTTTTTATATATATTTTAAAATATTTTAGTTTTAATATTAATTAGCTACAAATTAAATTTTATTTAACAAAATTAAGTCTCATTAAAATATTTATAATTAAAGCTTATTTATTTCTAAAAAGAAATTACAATTGATTTTGAATTATATTTGCTTGTTCAACCGTATTAACAGTGTGCGTATAGTAGTGTATCATAACGTCACCACAAAGTCATCACCAATTCACAAAATCAACTATTTCAAAGTTTATCGTTATAGCAACAAATCACAACATTATCATATACAAGTTTGAAATTTGATTTTCAAAAAGTAAAAATATAAATTTGACCTCATTTGAAAAGTAGTACAAGCTAGGGGTTACTTTTTCCTAGTCATAGAACCTCACTAAAAGAAAGTATGGTTCCACTCCCGTTGGACCCTTTCACCTTTTGCAGAGAAAAAACTTTAACCAACTTATCATTGAAATTCTTTTAGCCACTTAAAAGTTCATTAATTAAAACATAAATCCTCTAGTCATTCATTTGAAAATTAGTTGTTAGGTCTATTAATGAATGATGTTGTCTCATGGGTGAACAAAAGATTTAACTTCTAGTGAATATACTCGTTTTTGGTGTCGTTGAACATATTAAGAAAATGAATAAAATATGGATGTGAGTCATGTTAACGGTGAGAATCGATTACCATGACACGGGCCATATGTCTTGTGAAACAACTTCAACCATAACTCAGATACAATTAAGATCATGCAACTCAAACACAATTATTAACCAATTATACAGTATACTCAAACAAATAGACAATATGTAATATAAGTTGTAAACATGTTAAACAAGACATAAACAAGTTGTAATAAATGAGTCTAATGAATCGTAAGGAGTTGACATGTTTACCTGTTTAGTTAAACAAGTTAAAGAGATAACATGTTTAATTAAACATTAAATAGGTTAACCTGAACAAAACTTGTTAATTAAAGGGTTATTGGATTTTTAATAATCCTAATTTTCATTTATTGGTCAGCATTAATCTCAACCCAGAAAATATTTACAGTCACTTCAAACTTTAAGCTTATTATTCTCTAACGGTCCTTTACTAACTGAGAATTAACACCATTAGTTTTTGATGATGTGAACTAATTATATGGCCAAAATACTAAGCAAAAAGTTAAAATCAACCATTAGGTCCGTAAATCTGAAACTTTTTGCATCTTAGTATCCATCAATCTCCACATTCTAATATGAATCACTTGACTCGTCGGAGGTATATTTCAAGTGACGATGGATGGTAGACACCAAAAAACGGACTTGATAGAGGCTGGGCGGCGACAACATTGAAAAATGACTCAAGTATGGCTCCATTTCATAAAAAAACTAATGTAGGTTAACTCTTAGTTAGTAAGGGATCGTTGGAGGAAAATAAGCTTAAAATTAAGAGTGTCTGTAAATATTTTTTGAGTTTGAGTTATCCCATACTAGTAAATAAAAGTTGGGATTATTAAAATTCAATAATCCTTAATTAAATTAGTTGCATGGTCTACATCACAATACCTAATCATCTTCGTATCATGCTCGATCATGGTAAGAGTTGGTATCCCTAGATAAAACATCTAGATAAGAAGCTTATGACATGTACAACAAGTGATAATTGAAATTGGATATCTTAAGTGTCGTTTTAGTATTTGAGTCATGTTTTGAAACATATACATGTCTTTGCCACAAGTTATGAGTGCCTATGTCTCATACAAACTACCCACCTGAGTTTCGTACATCATGAAGATAAAATCACAATAAAATCACCTGAAATAGGACTGGCCATGTTAAAACTTTAAACACATGATGGTTTGGTAGCATTTTAATGATTATTAAAAGGCTACCAAACCATCATGTGTTTAAAGTCTTAACATGGCTAGCTCCTAATAATTTATAGTCTCTTAATAGTTAAAAGATAACCTTAAATCTAAATGATTAAGAGCTAACCATTAACATGTTACCTTTCAACCATTTAGATTTAAGGTTATCTTTAAACTTTTAAGAGGTTATTAACCATTAAAATGTATCATCTTCAACGATCTTAAGAGCTCACCAAACAACCCCTAAATTGGTAATAAATAAATTTCTAGAAAGAGTTTTCAAACATTTTTTGATTTCTTCCCATAGGAATCGGTCACTAAAAAACTGACGGGACTAATAATTTCCGACCTGTTTATAACACGATTAAACCTGTTTAATTAAAAATAGGTTTTTTTTCATTTTTCACATTTTTAAAAATAATTAAAATCAAGAGGCTAAACTCCATTATTCACCATCTTGGTTCATAAAAACATATAAAAAATTATAGGCATAACATATAGTTAGTTAAACAAGTCTTTTGCATGTTTGATACACGAGTTATGCGCACTATCTCTAACATGTTAAACACGATAAGATTTGTTTTACCAGCCTGGCCTAACAATATGATACTAACGATGAGATTAAATAAATCAAAATTTACATTGAACAACTAGGAGCTTACAATACGAAATCAGTGAAAACGAAATACAAACCTTAGACCTATATTTAAGGCGAATAATTACTATAGCATCACTTCTTTAAGATTTTCACAAGCTGGACCAAACTTTAGGGACTTAAAATGTAAGTTACTCTTAAATTTATCAGAAAATCAAGCTCGTAAGATATTATGCAGTGGTAAGTTGGTGGGAAATAAATATGATGCAAATAGGCATTGGGCATTCTGAAAAAGGGACAGATATCGTAATCTTAAACGTCAAAAGGGAAATAAAAACCACAATGACTTGTGGAATATTCCATGTACACCGTTATGATTCATGGTCACAATAAATATTCTACTTTCAAAAATGAAATGTTGCATAAACCCTCAAAAGAGTTAATTTCTATTTTACTCCCTAAATTTTGACAAAAATAATTATATTCCTTCAAAAGATTAGAAAAAATTAATTTACCTCCAAAAGTTTCAGAAATTGTTTCGATTTCAGTCCAAAAGCTTCATAAGTTTGGATTTAAGTTGAAACAATTAATGAAACTGAGTGAAATTGAAACAAGTTAGAAAACATTTGGAGATAAATTGATGTTTATAATCTTTTGGATGAAATTGGTTATTTTTGTCAATACTCAGGGATCATAATCGAAATTAACTCAAGAAAAAAAATCAAACAAAAATAACCGCTTTCCATACCAGTTTTCTGGGTTTGGAGGCACGTCGATTGTTTGGCAAGGCTGTTCACTTGGGGCACTCCTTTTTCTAGGATCAACGTGAAAATAAAGATTAATCTTTTGAGTTTTTAAAAGAGCAAGATTGATGTTTTGAGTTTTCAAAAAAAATGCGTCTGATTTTTATATTTGAAAAACCGCTTGTATTGTTTTTTTTTTGTGTTTGATTTCCGTGTTTTGTTTTATTTTTTGATTAAAAGTATTATATGATCATCTTAACTTTAATCAGAATGATATATTTTAATATCAATATGGATACCTTCATTTTACACCTGTGAAAAACAATTTTAAATACCGTAAATCATCAATAAAAAATGAGGTGCATCATAACTAACATCCAACCCCGAAACATAATCCAAACTGTCGTTGGACGAGGGCCTACACTGTTGAGGACCAAGGTCAGTAGGTTAAGCGGGTACAATATGCCGGGTAATTCGGGCAAGGAAATCAGGCTCGTGAACCATGTCTTCAACTCGTTGAAAATCAACAGTTAAACGATCATAACACCGTTGGAGGGGCGTGAAATTTCAAATAAATATTATTATATTTATTTAATCTATTAATTTAAATCTTACTCCTAATATTTATGAATAAACTACTGGTCTTGAAATTTTTATCAAAACGAGTTATGGGATCAAGATACAAACCATATGGTAGATACAAACCATAGATTACGATATGATATTGTAAAATACATTACTAGTCTTCTAAATTTGAACATCTCAGATGAGTAGAAAGTTTAATATTTTATGTAGATTTTACTTTTAATTATTTGAAATATTAATTATGTAATTTTTGTAGAATAATAATATAAAACCAACTTATGTTTTATTTCGTATGAAATGTGAAAATCACTAAACTTATTTATGATACACAACTTATGATCATTTTTAAAATACACAAGACCTCGTCAAATATTAGTTTCTATGGTTTGACCAAAATCATGGTTTTAGTCCAATAATTTATTTATCACACCGACGGTCTAATAGTTTTAAGTTTTATTTCAATTTCACCCAAATTATTAATACGATTAGTGTTTGTTTTGTTAAACAATATCAAATATTTTTTTACCATTGGTTGATTAAATACCCCTCTAGTCCTCCCATCTAGAGGTGTTAAAAAAACCGGTTCGGGAAAAAAAAACCGAAACCGGTTTGGGGCACAAACCGATTTCAAACCGGCCCAATCCGGCGGTTTAGGTTCGGTTTGTAGGTTGTGTATTTCAAACCGGTTTCTAACCCGGTCCGGTTTCAAACAGGTTCCCAAACCGGTTTCAAACAATTATTTAAAATTTTATGTCGTTTAAATTGTTCCTATGTTTTATATATTATATATTTCACTTTGATTTTAAATTGTGTACTTTGTTTTAAAAATAATTATGTAATGTTTCTAATTTTATATGTTTTGATTTTTACAAATAAAAATATGTAAATGCATCTTATAAGTTTATTTAATTTATACAATTAATATGTAACATTCATCTTATAAGTTTATTTAATGTTTACAATTAATTGTTTTTTATTTATAAAGCTTAAAAAAAGAAAAAAAAGAAAAACCGAACCGGTTTGGGCCCGAACCGTTTTCCAAACCGACCCAAACCGGTTTTATAGGTTTGGGTTTTTTAAGCTCAAACCAGTATAAAACCCGAACCGGTTTGAGGCCAAACCGGTTTTAACCGCGGTTGACCAAACCGGTTCTGGTTTGGACCCCAAACCGGTTCTGGTTTGGACCCCAAACCGGTTCTGGTTTGGACCCCAAACCGGTTTTAGAAAAAACCCGGTTTGTACACCACTACTCCCATCCCCACCCTCATCTCTTTTCTCTATTTCTATATATATATATATATATATATATATATATATATATATATATATATATATATATAAAACACGTACTTGTCTATTGCCTCTCAAGAATCACGCACCATCACTGCCTCCGATAACCAAAACCCCAACCACCACCACCATCGCTAGACTGAAATTGAAACAAAATTTAAAAGTATTAAACCGTCACTGTAATAAATAAAAAACTATAGTACTGAAATTTTAATTTTCATCAAACATCAGGACGAAAATAATAATTTACTTAAAAGTTTATTAATGTCAACATCCTTAAATATTGGTTCATCAAATCTTAAACATTTAAGTAGTGAAAAGTTATTTGTTTGAATAAACTATAGATTATGTCATTAACTATAAAGGTAAATTATTTTTCTTTAAATCTGTACAAATGTTTCAAATAAATGACATAAGCCATAATTACTTAAAACAAATTATCACAATCTATAATTTACTATATAGTTAAAAATACAGTCTTTAATTTACTCTACATTTCTAGAAAACATTTACAAGTACAGATATCTTACTAAATTTGATATTTCAAACTTGAATAAAAGACTTTCTAGAGTAACATAAGCATGTATATTCTCTTGGTAAAATTATGTATTTTTCAACCAAAGTTTAAATGTATGTTTAAATTCTACAGATTGTAAATTTAGTGAGAGTGTATTTGTTTGCAGTAATAAAATAAGTATTTGCTTCTTGGTTTAATATTGAATATGTATTAAATATTTAATAAATACTTTAATAGTAAAATTTAGAAAAGAAAAACCGGTAAAATGATTCAAAACCAGAATTTCAATCTTTTTAGCTTTATAAAACGACCACCACTACCACTAGACAATGACTCCATGATTCCTTCACACCCCTTCACTCCTAAAATCTCTTTAGGAGGGAAGAAGATTATCATCATATAATATAATATTATTCTCAATTTCAAATTTCACAACAATGACGATGATGAACATCAACAACACCCCATCATCATCATCATCATCATCATCATCATCGTTATCAATTCACCACCATTTCATCATCCTTCTATCCCTCTTCACCATCATATCTCCCACACATTCACACAATTACTCCGATGCCCTCACCAAATCATTGATCTACTTCGAAGCCCAACGCTCCGGCCGCCTTCCGTACAACCAACGCGTCACTTGGCGCCACCATTCGGGGCTCACCGACGGCCTCGAACAAGGCGTAAGTCACCCGCGTTTGACCATTTTATATTTGAGTCAAGGAACGAAGCTAATAAGTTAATAAGTATGTTTGGAAAAAAGTCAATAAGTTGATTTTAAGAAGTTAATAAGAGTTATTTTTGAAAAGTTAACTTTTTAAACAGTAATAGAAAATTTAACACATCATGGGTCAAGTGGATGAAAAATCCACTTCTAAGTTTGTAATGCTTTTTTTTTATTTTTTAAAGTTTGGTAAGTTTTTTCTAACCATCGTCTTTAGTTATATAATTTTCGCCATTGGAAAAAAAACTGTTTCATATTTTGTTGTTTTTTTTTCCGGTGGGCAGGTGGATTTAGTCGGTGGCTATTACGACGCCGGAGATCATGTGAAGTTTGGTTTGCCGATGGCGTTCACGGTGACAATGTTGTCGTGGGGTGTTATTGAGTACGGTGAGTATGTCGCCGTTGCCGGAGAATTAGAGCATGCGATGGAGGCGATAAAGTGGGGGACTGATTATTTCATCAAAGCTCATACTAGTCCTAATGTGTTATGGGCTGAGGTAACTAAGTGACAATGGTGTGGTAACTTTGGATTTGTTGATGGTAAATGGTGTGTTTTTATTTTTTAAGTGATGAAGGTTAGAATTATAAAATGTGTAGGTTTGATGATGTTACGTAAGAGTGTTATGATGACATGAATTTTACATAAAATTTGATGAAATTTGTGGGTTTGAGTGTAGTATAAACGGGTAGTTAATTTTGGGTTGGACTTACAAACCTGTTTAGCTAAGCGGGTTGTGTTCGTGTTAGCTTGGTAGGTCCGCAAGTTGGGCGGTTTGACTGATTTATTTATTTTCTAAACATATTTTACATCATAAATTAAACTGATGTTCTATTTAAAATTTTAAACCTTTAAAGTGACATATAAGATTTTATAATTAAAATATAGCACGTTTTGTATAATATTGTAACTTTTGTGTTATGAAATAATAATTAATTAAGCAAGTCATGTCAACATGTGAATTTTCGCTCCGTCGTGTTCGGTTACATTCATATTTGATTTCTTGTAAATTCTTGTGTTCTTGTCGGTTGGAATCAGAGGCTGACCTAGGTACAAGCTTTTTGTATTTTTTTTTTGTGTTATATGTATGAGAAAATTATGAACGTCATCTCTAAAGTTATACAATCGCTTCATTTATGTTCCTTATAAAAATTTCTTGAGTCCCCCGTTGGTTGGACCCACCCGTCCACCTACTAACACGACCCCATATAGCATCTGTAATATTATGAATGGTTAATAGGTGTCGGTCAGGCGACCGTAAAGAAAACACAAGTGTGCAGCTGTGATGTTAGTGTGGGTACTGTACAAGTAGGTAATGCAGTAATCTCATGGGTGTTAATTAGTTGTAACTGATTAACGTGACAGGTGGGTGATGGATACACGGATCACTACTGCTGGCAACGACCAGAAGACATGACGACGTCAAGACAAGCATATAAAATAGACGAGAAGAACCCCGGGTCGGATCTTGCTGGAGAAACCGCTGCCGCTATGGCTGCAGCCTCTATTGTGTTCAGAAAAGCAAACCCACACTACTCACATTTGTTATTGCATCATGCTCAAGAGGTAGGTTCAAATAAATGTTCACCACACAAAATATATATTCTTCTTCTTCTTTTTTTGTAAAAGTAATTCATGTAAGAACATTAAGTAGTAATGAACTTTTTAGTTAAAGTACATCATTTACCTAAATGCATTTAAATTATCATGTGAATTGGAAAACAAAGATATCATAATACAAGAATTAAAAAATAAAGTAATAAATTATAATAAAAATTATAAGAATAAAACTTTTTAGAAGGTTATTACAATAAAAAAAATTGAACGGTAAATGTCTACTTAGGATGATAGATGTTATCTTTTTCGGGCTCGCCCATCTGTTTTTTTGTCGGGACTGCACCCTCAATTCTTTCAGGAGGAAACGCATAACTAAAAAATCATTTGGATCAACCCTGAGTATTTTTGCTCAAAGTGAGACTTGAATTCATAACCACTTCATATTTACATGTTTTAAGTATTTATATGTTTATGAGTGATATGATTAAAACAATTTTAAAACTTAATTACTATTTTAAAAAGTTACCCCTTACAATAAACAAACAATGCATTTCAAGTTTTGTATGTAAAAGTCTTTCAACTAAATTCTGTTTTATGAAAGTGTTAAACATGTTTAGAATACACTGAAAATTTTCAAATACTAACTTCTTATTTTTAAAACGGTTCAAAATTCGATAAATGACTTTTCAATTTGTAAAAATATTGACATGGATACTTTTTTATTATATATGATAGTATAAGTGTATATATATTCATCATTAGATTCATTAGCAATAAAGTGTACGTGACTTTAACATCAACCCTAAAAAAAATCTATATTGCCTCCACATATGTAATGAGTGTACTATGAGCTAACTTTATGGTTGATTTCATCAATACATTGCAGTTTAAATATATCAAAAAAATAAAATATATACAAATTAGTTAAGAGATTTTATATAAAAATTCAAAATATATTTAAATTTCATGATATTAACACTAAATTAAAATAGATCTTTCATGTGTGATTATTTTTAATATCTATCACTTATATCTTTTAACGTGTATTGTTATTATTAATAAAAAAATAGGTAGATTACATTTATAATCTCTATCAACATTTAGACTAATAAACAACAATTTGATTTTTTTGTATTTTTCTAGTTATTTGAATTTGGGGATAAGTACCGAGGGAAATATGATGCAAGTATTGAAGTGGTAAAGAATTACTACACATCAGTGAGTGGGTATCAAGACGAACTGTTGTGGGCAGCGATATGGTTGTACAAAGCCACTGATGACCACCGTTACTTGAGTTATGTGATCGATAACGCCGTTACGTTTGGTGGCGTCGGGTGGTCCATCACTGAATTCAGTTGGGATGTTAAATTTGCCGGCATTCAAGTCCTCCTATCTCAGGTACGCCTACATATCGTTGCAAATTTTGATTTAAAAGTCGGGGGGAATTAGATACTGTTAAAGGGTATCTGACGTCATTATCTCCACTGTCACTATGGGTGGGGTATGACACCTCCACGAGAGGCCCTTCTCCCCATGGGCGCTTCTATATTGTCTCTCCCCTCCCAAAACACTCCCTCTCTCGTGTGCGCGCCCTACCACACGATTCTACTGTGTCTTCCACCCACTTTGCATGTTTAACAGGTGTCCCGTTAAAAATGACCATATTATCTTGCACTTTCACTTTTTAAAATATTATCGATTTAATATTTGAAACAAATATAAAAATATTTATATTTGTTTAATTGAGTAATTTTTAATAAAATCATAGCATTAAAGTCGATAGAATATCAATGTTCTGAAATGATATTAGTCCAGTGATTTAAAACTAAACGTCTAAATGTGAAAACTCAAACCATAAAAAAGATGTGACAAAAGTAATAAGGTTTTACACTGTACTAGGTTAACTAGTCTAACATATTTTTAATAAATGGCACATGTTCAAATTGGATGTAGATAAATGGATTGACAACTCGTTTAAAAGTAGCATCAAAAAGAAAAAAAACAAAATTCATATGTAAAACTCATTCATGACTCGTTTAACTCATTTATAACACATTCTATTAACATATTTGACCTATTTAAATAAACGGGTTATATGACTTTTGTTCATACATCATTGTTTTAAGCATATAGGAGTTAGAGTTAACAAATATAAGTTATATTCTAGTAATTTTAACCCTTTAATCTATCATGATTACAAATCATGAATAAAATGATGGAATGCAACTCATTTATAGGAAGGGCAACAGTAGAAATGTGGGCTACTTGTTTTGAAGGTTGATGGCCCATGGGCACATGGGGCTCATGCTTTTGTCTTTGCCAAATGTCAAAAAAATGTGGTGTTCTTGCTTCACATCTTTATTCTCCTATCTACCATGTATTCTTTTAGATTTCCATACACTTTTTCATCATTATAAAATCTTTTCTCACCTAAAATCTGTCAGTCTATAATATGTTTTAAGAACATTTTTACTTTTTTAAACAACAAATATAAAACACTGTTTTAGAGGATATGTGTTATATTAATCGGGTTGAGCTAGCTGTTTCATATAATATAGTTTCTTTATGTATCTTTTAATACAAAATGTTTTTTAAGTGTCTTATTTAGGAAAACATACTTTCAAAATGTAGATTTTGATATGTTATGTTTGATAAATGGTTCACTTTATATAACATACTTTGATTATATTCTTACAAATAGGCGAACAAATATATATTATATAAAATAGAAGACTTATAAAATAATGTTTTATCGGGATGTCATTGACGGAAATGTGATCATTCTAGCATTGCTAGTAGTGTTGATGATCTAGACGACGTAAATAGTGTGTGTTGATCCGAATGTGATCTTCTCACCAATAAAATTACGTGTTACATGCCATTAGAATAACAAATTAAAACGTATTTGAATCAAAACGCTTACTTTTCCCAAATATTCACTACCAATTTTCTTTTATGTTCATACTTTCTATGTGATTCTTATATTTTCTATTTCATTTATATTAAAGAACAAATCACTCACCAACTAATAATTAAGTATCTTTATTATGTTACATGTTAAATCAAGTATCGTACTTTTAGAAGCTATAATGTGCCTACAAAAAGCTTAACATCTCATTATAGTTGAATGACAGTGGTCAAAGCTCAATTTTATAAAGCTACTTATTAAAAGTAAGATGAGTTTGACTTTATCTACAAATTATGTTTAGCTAATAATAGGATACTATTTAGATATGAGTGCCGGTTCATAAATTAAAATTGTTGGTACTCAAAAAAGGATGAAACCCTACATCGATTTAAATCGATTGGTTCGACGGTTCACCATCCCGGTTTAAAAAATTGTCCCGTCAGCAAAGAAAAAAAATGAAAATCATTGATATTTCCCTGATATTGTCCGTTATGCTTTAGCTTTTACGGTTTATCTAAAACCTGTTGATTTATTTATGTCATGCTTGTTAGTTCATAGCTGAATGAGAAAAACAGCCATTGTTTCTGATTTAACCATTCGGTCCGGTTTTCTTATAGTATCATTATACTAAAAATCAATTGAATTTGTAATAACCCACCAAAGCTATATAATAATAATTATATTGAAGTGAGAGTGGACCCTTTAACAGACAAACCCATATGGTGTATAGTCTAGGGTGAATGATCACTTTCTTGTTTTCCTCCATGATTGGTGTGTGATTTTCATGTTGTAATGGGAGACATTTTTTAACAAAAATATATTTTTTTTGTTTCAAGGTTTTTTTTAGTTCAAATGTTATTTGTATATGTTTCGATAAACGAATCGCGTCATTTTATGCAGTTGCTTACCGATGAAAAACATATGAAGCACAAAAGCATCCTAGAACGGTATCAAGCAAAAGCTGAGTACTACATTTGTTCATGTCTAAACAAAAACAACGGTACCAAGAACAATGTCCGATTTACCCCTGGCGGGCTCATATACATTAGACAATGGAACAACATGCAATACGTTTCTTCGGGGACGTTTTTGACGATGGTGTACTCGGATTTACTCTATAAATCCAATAGAAATCTCAAATGTAATGGAGGAGAAGTAACCCCTCAAGAGCTCCTTCAATTTTCAAAATCTCAAGTGGATTATATTTTGGGCTCTAACCCAATGAACATGAGTTATCTAGTGGGCTTTGGCCCAAGGTTCCCTACAAGGGTTCATCATAGAGGTGCATCAATTGTGTCCTATAGAGAGAACAAAGGGTTCATTGGGTGCACTCAAGGTTACGACAGTTGGTACGGGTCTATAAACCCGAACCCTAATATTGTGGTCGGGGCGTTGGTGGGTGGACCCAACCACAATGATGAGTTTTTTGATAAACGAGGAAATTATATGCAAACAGAAGCATGTACATATAACACGGCACCACTTGTTGGGATTTTTGCAAGACTGAATTATTTAGAGAAGGCGATTTTACATGCATCTTTTTAAGCAAAAGCGTATACGATAAAGTGTGTATAGTGTTTTTAATCGTTATTAGTGGCTTGAGGTTTAATAGTGAGGCCTAAACTTATGTTTACTACATACAAAAATTGTATGTATGAAGCCTTTTTTATATTACAAATGTTGTTTTAACATTCCTGGTAGCAATCATTTCATGTGAGTGTGGTTTTTTAATGATATTATTTTACAGTAAATTACTATTTGCATATGTTTGTATATTTAATCTATTTGAATATTTGATGTTTTAAAATTTTATTTTGCCCCTCGCCTTTTCATTTTTGTAACCATTTGAGTTCATGTATTTAACTTTTCGGTTATCTTTTTTCAAAATGACTAAAATACCTTTGGGAATCAAATGGTTAAAATACTTTTACTTTACTTTTGTTAATAATGTATGTGTGTGTATATTAAATATTATTTATTTTAATAAACTTTTATTTAATAATTGGTTTGAAGATAATGATTAAAATAATTGTTTTCATATATTCTTGTAGTATTTATTTTTGATGGTTAATATTTTCGATGATTATTAATAATAGATATGTTAGATATAAAAAATAAATACGCGTTTTCAAAACCATCCGTTTATTATAAATATTGTTCAAACTCGTTTGCTTGTTAAACTTTTTTAACCGTCCTTTCTTTTTAAAACTTCCTTTTATTACATGATTTGTTTTTTTAAGTATTTTGTGTTTTAAAATTATTCGTATTTTTAGTCCATTCATTTTTTAAATCGTTCTTCATGTGAATTCTATTTAAAATAGTTCTTTTTCTAAATCGTTCGATTATTAAAGTTTAAAACACTATTTAAAAAACAAAATTCAGAATACGAATGGCTTAAAAAGACGAATGATTTTAGGAACAAACGATCTATAAAATAATCAATTAGAAAAAGAATTTATTAAGTGAACGGTTTTAGAAAAATACTTTTATAAAATATGAATGCTTGTAGAAAATGTGTATTTATTTGTATGTATAACATGTATAGTATTAAATAAATATCATAAAAATGATTTTTTAATAATAAATATTATACGAATATATAACAACGATTATTTTAACAATTAGTTAATAGACAAATTTAATATACATATATACACACACAAACACACTAATAGTAAAAATAAAAATAAGGCTATTTTAACCATTTGAGTCCCGATGGTACTTTAGTTATTTTAATAAAAGTTAACGGAAAAGTTAACTTCTGTTTCAATAGTTATATAAATGAAAAGTCAGGGGGCAAAGGGAGGTTTTGGAAAAACAGAGATTAAGTAGTTAAAATATGCAAATTAAGTATGCAAATAGTAATTTACCCTATTATTTAAAAGTAATCGGTTACAAGTCATTATACAATAGCTTATTACTTTTATCATCAATAAAATAATTTCATGTCGTTCAAAAAAATATAATAGATGAGCCTAAGGTTCAATATCATTTGTTAGGTATCAAGTGACACAACGAAACCAAGACACAATGCACAAACAAATTAAACAAAAAAGAAATTAAAAGACACAAGAATTTCATTTAGTTTGGTCAGTATCACCTACGTCCACGGGCTGCAATTAAGATTTTTCTTATTACTCTTGATGCTAAGATTACAATACATGACATGAGTTATATATAGATTAATTAGGATTTACAACTTATTAAACACAAATACGAAACATTGGTCGAAGCCTAAAAGCCTTGGCAAACTCAACAGCGATTATGGAGCCCTTCCAAGTTTACAAGTTTTATAAGAGTAAGACAATTTTGATAGAGTTTTATAAGTCGAATAGATAAAATAAAATGCTTCAACAAACAATTACTCAAATTAGTTGAATGAATGGTAATTGTGATATGTATACGTTAATTCCAACACAAAACTCAACCACATGTCACAACTAGAAATAATCTTCCCATCTATAATCTTTTCTATCACCATCGACAACTAACTTTCTTTGGTTTGATCAATCAATATAAAAACAACTAGAAACTAAAACATCTATTTGTACCGTTAACTGGGTATGAAGCCACGTATTCATCTCTTAGTGTTCACTACTCCCCAAGGGAATAACTTAAGAGGCCCAAAGCTCAATTAAATAATTAATCTTTTGGTTTAAAATTATGTATATACAGCAACCTGCATAATCATCGTTTTCTTATAGTTTGACCCGTAACTATCACCGATAAAATAATTGAAGCAAATAAATTTAAACAAAATCGTTTTATCACATTTTTACAGATTCTCACCCACCCATAGTAGAGAGAAATATTTGTATGAAGAAAGAATCACATAGTTGGTTTCGACATACAACTCCAAAACACATTTTCATAAGTTTATTAACATGTACACAACTCTAAGAATATAACCAAGGATGGTGATATACAAGGAGACATAAGTATCAAACAAAGCCTTGGTTAACATCAATTAAATACTGACCGTTATTCTGTAACACTCGGGACCTAAGGTAACACGTAACCAGATAACTTAGGGATTAACGTAAAATAATTTAAATCGAAATAAGAGAGTAGAATTGACACATGAAAGCACATTTGAGATGATCTAGAGATTGGATCCAAAATTGGAATGTACCAGGGTCCAACAATGTACAGCTTTCATTAACTTTATCATCATAAGTTGCAAGTACAAATAAGACAACATCAATCAATCCTAATCAAATCACTTAACAAACTTTAAAAAAAATCATCTTTTTCTTCAGATAATATATTAGTATCCATGTCAGCAAACCGTTAAAACGGGTGTTAATAGAACTATCTTCGTACCATAAATACCCGAGAGAAATGAACACAAAACAAACATATTTCAAGACTCTTTAAAAGAATCTGTTTATCATATATCTTGCTTTTACCCTGCCTTCTTTAAATTTTGTCCTACAAAATTGCTCTATATTAAAGATCTTTCATCTATCGACACACACAAAAACACAAGCGCGTGCACACACACAAAATGGTACTTCAACTTATCAAGCTTTTGCATACGATCATCTTCATATTACACAATCATACATGTTCTGATTCTAGACCTTTTCTAAACAGGTTTTAGCTATTTCAAAAACCGACAAAGATGATGCAGTTGATTTCAGGGGAAATCCTGTTGACAACTCGAAAACAGGAGGCTGGCTTGCAGCCGGGCTCATCTTAGGTAGCTATAAATGTTTGTTCATTCTGTATAAAAAGTTCATACTAATGTATGTTTTTTTGTAGGAACCGAACTATCAGAAAGGATATGTGTGATGGGGATATCGATGAATCTAGTGACATATTTGGTCGGAGACTTGCATCTTTCATCATCAGAATCTGCAAACACGGCGACAAATTTCATGGGAGCTCTCAACATTTTAGCTTTGTTTGGAGGATTCTTGGCAGATGCTAAACTTGGTCGTTATCTAACCATTGCTATCTTTGGATCTATATGTGCAGTGGTAAGTATCAAGCTTTGCAGCTACTTTTTAGAAACAATTTTAGGTTGAGAACTATAAGAATCACATAAATACATATACAGATTGTTTTAACTATGATACATAAAACGTTATATAACATGTGATGCATAAAACATTATATAACCGCCACATCAATGATAAAACTATGCCAGCAACACTAAAAGATAAAATAAAACTTGAAGTAATCTAAGTTTTTGATTATGAAATAGGGTGTAACACTATTGACCCTAGCAACAACAATCCCGAGCATGAAACCGCCACAATGTGACAACCCAAGAAAACAACAATGCATAGAAGCTAGCGGAAGTCAACTCGCAATGCTTTATGTGGCACTTTACACCATAGCATTAGGTGGTGGGGGTATAAAGTCAAACGTTTCAGGTTTCGGGTCAGACCAATTCGACATTTCTAACCCTAAGGAGGAAAAGGCAATGGTCTACTTTTTCAATCGGTTTTATTTTTGTATTAGCCTCGGGTCTCTTTTTGCAGTGACCGCTTTAGTTTATGTACAAGACAATGTGGGTAGAGGATGGGGGTATGGGATATCAGCTGGGACTATGATTATTGCAGTCATTGTGTTGATTTGTGGGACCACTATGTATCGGTTTAAGAAACCGCAAGGGAGCCCGTTAACGGTTCTATGGAGAGTGGTGTTTTTGGCTGTAAGGAACAGGAATCACCCATACCCTGCAAACCCTAGCTTTTTGAATGAGTATAGCAACTCAAAAGTTCCACACACAACTAAATTCAGGTATGTAGAAACTCTTTTTCTAACAAGTGTTCACACACACACACACACGCACGCATGCACAGTTCTATATAAGAGAGATCACATTTAATCAGATATAAAGTTTAAAAATAGGGTGTTTCAGGAGGTCGGGTTACGTAATAGGTTAAAACTGGTAAAGTTTTAATGCATCGTGAAACAGGTTGGGTCGGGCCACAAACACGTCTTTTCTTTATAGAATTTTGTTAATAACTAATGTGTTCATCGTTATTTCGAAGCCATATTGTGATAATAATAATAATAATAATCTAACTTATGTAAGTAAAACATTTTCTTCTACACAATTGGTGAAACAGGCCTCTTGATAAAGCAGCTATACTATATGATTATGAAAATTCAGATGAAAAACGAAATAACCCATGGATAGTTTCAACTGTAACGGAAGTTGAAGAAGTCAAAATGGTCATAAATCTAATCCCAATATGGTCAACATGCATACTCTTCTGGACAGTCTACTCTCAAATGAATACATTCACTATTGAGCAAGCTACACTCATGAAACGGAACGTTGCAGGCTTTAGCATACCCGCAGGCTCGTTTTCGGTTTTCCTATTTATATCAATTCTCCTATTTACATCTCTTAACGAACGGGTCACTGTTCGTTTAGCCCGAAAGATAACCAAGGATCCAAAAGGGCTCAGAAGTTTACAAAGAATTGGAATTGGGCTTGTTCTATCTGTTATAGGAATGATTGCTTCTGCTATTGTTGAGAAAAAAAGGCGAGAAATGCACCGAAATGAAATGAAAGAAATTTCGGCTTTTTGGTTAGTCCCACAGTTTTTCTTGGTGGGTGCGGGTGAAGCTTTTGCATACGTGGGCCAACTTGAATTTTTTATTAGAGAAGCACCCGAAAGGATGAAGTCGATGAGTACAGGCCTATTTTTAAGTAGTTTAGCTATGGGTTACTTTATGAGTAGTGCTTTAGTTTCTTTGACTGACATGACAACAGACGGAAGTTGGTTAAGAAATAATTTAAACAAAGGTAAGCTCGAGAATTTCTATTGGCTGCTTGCGATCCTGGGAGTTATAAATTTTTTGGCTTTTCTGTATTTGGCATCTAGACACCAGTATAAAGTGCAAAATTATAATGGAGGTGGTAATGGTGAAGATGAAGATATTGAAAACTTGAAAATGTTGAATATTGAAATGGTTGATGATATTGAGGTTAAGAAGGCAGCCATTGATGGAAAGGAAGAAGCTTAGTGAATTTAATTATCAGGGTGAATTTTATATTTTGGTGTTAGAATTTGATGTTATGTTTTGAGTTGTTTGTATATGTAAAATATTTGATGTTATTTTTGAATGTTTTGTTAGGTTTATGTGTACTTAACTGCTTATATTTATTTAAACTATTTATGAAAGTAAAGAACCTTCTGTGCATAGATGGACTTGTTCAACTTCAACATGCACATATGAAAGTACTTTAAGGTCTTTCAGAATATTATTTTTCCAAAAAAAAAAAAGAAACTGCATCATCTGTGATCCCGCCTTTTATTTTAAAATATTCTTTGGTTCTAAGTTTCTTAAGGATTAGTTTTTTAGATGTATAGATATTAAAACAGCCGTTCAAAAAGAAAAGATATAAACAGATCAATAAGTTATGAACTAGAAATTAATGTATGAAAATTCTAACTTGAGACTATGAATTTGTGCTAATCTTGAATATTCAGATATCAACCCAACTACCCCACATGGTTGTAACTGTAGAAGATTTCAAAAGTAGTTGTGATGTATATAGTGAGTCCATGTTCACTCAAGTGCACCACTTATATCGGCCCAAAACAGCGATTGTTTTAAACAATCAAAAAGTTAAAACTTGGGGACCACAAAAATAGGAATGGGATAACCTTCTTTAAGTTAGGCAAGGTATTAATAAAAAACTAGCTCATGTGTTTTTGAGTTGTGTTTACAAATCCCAACAGAAAAAACAAAGGCGTTTTTCTCCATGTTATGATTTATGCATACCTCAACTAAATTGGATGAGCTGCAAACCATGTCAACAACAGAACTCTGAAAAGAACCTGAACTGCCCTTGCCACATCAGCTCCAAGTAAACCTTCGATTTCCAAAAGAAACCTACACTGATTAATAAATAAGAGGTAAATGTCGATAGCGTGACAAAATGAACAATGAAAATTTGAATCAATCAACTCCAACAAGTTATGTCATGTAGTCGATCGCGTGACAAAATGAACAATGAAAAGTTGAATCAATCAACTCCAACAAGTTATGTCATGTAAACTTTCTACTTGCTTTAAAACACTCAATTATGCACAATTTCACCCCATATGGCACTCACATAGTATTGACAGTAAGTGAAACTTCAAACCCATTTTAGTAAAATCAGAGTAATGCACCATTTGACGATAGAGATAAAGAGTATCCTCATCCCACCCTCCCAAGACCCTAGCCCCCTACTCGTTGAGTGGGATTCATTGGGTATGTTTGTTTGTTAAAGTAATACAACACCTTGTTCCATCAACAAACGCATGGTAAGAATTCAAAGATGGTGCATTTAGTTTGTAATTGTTGATTTGTAATTAATACTAGCAAGAATGCTTCACATTCTAGATTATCATGTTAAGTAAACTATTGCAACATGTATATTTCATCAATACAACTAAATGAGAAAAGAAATCAATGCATGTAATATGTTGTAAAAATAAACATTTTCACGTACATTTGGAAAAACAAAAAGACATTTCCTGGGTTGTTATATAAAGATGTTAAAATAATTACTAACTGCAATAGAAATGGACGATCCCTTACATAGAATATTAGGCAGCCTGTTGAGATGAATCACTTGCAGATGCAGGAAGATGGCTCACAACCAAAGGCGGACGTATAGCACGGTGTTTTGCTTCCTTTTCTTTACGTGCCTTAAACATTTCTTCAGTCTCGATAACAACCAATCTTTTAACCTAAGTAAAAAATTAGAAGTTAAAGTGATTAACCATAATCTACTATATGTATATATCCAAAGCAAAAAACCCTAATACAAATGACATTCTGAGAACCTGTTGAAGCATTCCTCTAACAGTAGGAGTGTTCCATCTCATGACAGTCCGGTTGCACTTTCCTAAACGCAATGCTTCTAAAGTTCGCCTGTGAAGTCTCCTCGTTCCTGGAATTCCCCTAACCAGAGTTATGTATAGATTGGGACTCCATGCTATCGGGACACATGCTTTGTAAGCTTTGAAAGCGCTCATCTTTATGTCTTCTCAGCACCTTAAATCACATAAGAAAAGCTTAATGAATAATATATTCATTCATTGCATCACGCTTAATGTCATTGATTGCAATCTTAATCCTGTAGCAGTCAACTGAATGCTAATACAAAATTGCTTGTAATAATGTTCTAAAGCGCAACTGCCTATGTTCCACTATTAGAGTTTGATTGCTACTAATATAAGTTAAAAGGGAGACTTTAAAAATTCAACACTTATTAGAATCATTGGGCCAATTGATGACATAACACCCCGTTTTCTGATATGATATTCAAGGGAAAATTACATTTCATGACTCTGCAGTAAGAAAACACAATGTAATATGTAATATGTAATTTAATGAAATGACGTCTACAAAGTTTTGATATTAACAGAATTAACTAACAAAATGCAAGGAAATGTTTATTGAGTAAGTATTTGTGATACATCAATACACACAAAGGCCACCTATTTATAGTTGTTAGAATAACAACCTATTTACACATCAAGCCCCTCTACTTTCAAGATTTACACATTTACACTAAACATACTACAAAACTAATACAAAGAATTACAATCTAACAATCACCCCCTTAATTCTTTGAATTCACCAACTCCCAAAGCTTCTTCCATTTCCACAAACTTTAACCTCGGAAGAGCTTTGGTTAGAATATCAGCTCTTTGTTCATTACCACTTATATGCCTTACCACCACCATTCCTTTCTCTACACACCCTCGAATATAATGGTATCTGACATCAATGTGTTTAGATCTTCCATGAAAAACAGGATTTTTCATTAACTGCACAGCTGATTTGTTATCCACATGTAACAATATAGGACCCATCTTCTTTCCTGTAAGTTCTTCCAATAAATTTTTCAACCAAACAGCTTGCTGAGCTGCAGCAGTGGCAGCCATAAACTCAGCTTCACAAGAAGACAAAGCCACTGTCTCTTGCTTCTGACTTACCCAACTTACAGGTCCTTCACAATAGTAGAACACAACACCAGTAGTACTTTTCCCATCTGCTTTAATTGGTGCATGTGAACTGTCACTAAACCCAACTAATTCACTAACTCCACCATACTTGTACCAAACCCCGTTATCTATAGTTCCTTTCACATACCTCAATATGTGCTTCACAGCCTGCCAATGTGATGTTCTTGGTGATTCCATGAACCTACTTGTGATTCCCACTGCATAACACAAGTCAGGTCTTGTTTGAGTCAAGTACCTTAAACATCCAATGACCCTTCTATATCTAGTAACATCCACTAGCTCATACTCTTCATCTTTACCCAGCTTTAACCCTGGATCCATAGGAGTCTTGGCAGCATTGCACTCCCACATTTTATAATCCTCCAGAATCTTCTTAGCATAACCTGATTGACATAAGAAAATCCCATCACCTTCTTGTCTCACCTCAATTCCCAAATAATACTTCAACAAGCCAAGATCAGTCATCTCAAACTGAGATTTCATCAGAGACTTAAACTTCTCAACAACATCCATTGTAGACCCAGTCACAACAATATCATCAACATAAACACCTATTATTAATGAACCAACATCAAAACTCTTTCTGTATACTGCATGTTCCTGAGGACATCTTTTAAAACCAAACTTTAACAAAGTATCATGAAGCTTCTCATTCCAGGCTCTTGGTGCCTGTTTCAGCCCATACAGAGCTTTTATAAGCCTGTATACCTTCTGTTCTTGACCAGATTTCACAAATCCTTCTGGTTGAACCACATATACCTCCTCCTTCAGATCTCCATTCAGAAAAGCAGTTTTCACATCAAGATGATGAATTTTCCACCCATTGGATGCAGCCAAGGCCATAATCATTCTTACAGTCTCTAACCTTGCTACAGGGGCAAACACCTCTTCATAATCAATACCATACTTCTGCACATAACCTTTCACAACTAATCTAGCTTTATGCCTAGTAATTGCCCCTTCTGCATTCTTTTTCAACTTGAACAGCCATTTCAAACCAATTGGCTTCACCCCTTGTGGACAATGGACTAACTCCCAAGTCCCATTCTTCTCAATGCTATCAAGTTCTTCTTGCATAGCCTTCCTCCACTCTGGTTTGTTCTTAGCCTGCTCATAACAAGTTGGTTCTCTCATTAATAACAATTCAGATTCCTCAAACACCGGAGGTTCAAAAGGGATCTGCTGCTGAATATCGGTTCTATTAAACACATCTTCCATGCTCCTAAACCCCTTTGAAGGTGTATCATCATAAGCTGATCTGGGAATCAGATCTTCATCAAAATTTTGTGCTTCTTGTGCACCCCCTGAATCCTGAACATGATCTGTTTCAGGACCCACATAATCACCATCATCCCCTTGACTTTCATTATCATCATCAACATAGGAATTAGAAACCTCAGTCTCTTCCAAAGAACTATGACTCTGTACACATTGTGTCATTGTTACACCAAAATCAGCATACCTCTGCTTTGGTTGGTCTTGTTTATCCTGCTCCCAATTCCAAGGCATTCTCTCTTCAAATTTAACATCTCTACTAACCACAATTCTACCTTTATCAGGATCAAACATTCTATAGGCTTTAGACCCTGCTTCTATACCCAAATGAACCATTGGTTTACTCTTATCATCCAACTTTCTGACCTGATTATTTGGTATTTTCACATGCCCTTTACACCCAAACACTCTCAGGTGTTTAACTTTCGGCTTCCTATTATACAGGCTTTCATAGGGGGTAACTCCATCCAAGGCTTTGGTTGGACTTCTGTTTAACAAGAAAACTGAGTGTCTCACTACCTCAGCCCACAAATGCAAAGGCATATGCATAGCCTTTAACATTGATCTCACCATGCCCATCACAGTTTGGTTCCTCCTTTCCACCACTCCATTTTGCTGTGGAGTATATGGAGCTGTAAAGAACCTCTTAATACCATCTTCACTGCATAGTTGCTCAAATGTTCTTGAAGTGAATTCCCCCCCTCTATCAGTCCTTAGAGCCTTAATCTTGTACTCAGTTTCCACCTCTATCTGGGTTTTAAATTGCTGAAAAGCCATGGGTGCCTGGTCCTTTGACTTGAGTATATATACCCACATGTATCTTGAGCAATCATCCACTAGCAGCATGAAGTACTTGTTCCCTGCAAGTGTGGGTGGTTCTAAAGGGCCACACAAATCTGCATGAACAAGCTCTAGTGGAACTTTTGCTCTGAAACTGCTAGAACCAGGAAAGGCTTGACTCCTGTGCTTTCCTACCAAGCAACTCTCACATACCTGTGACTTGTGGTTCATCTTTAGCATACCTCTAACCATGCCTAACTTGGACATTTGGTTTATGGCCTCAAAATTCAAATGCCCAAGCCTTGCATGCCATGTCCAGGCAGTCTCATTCATCATAGTCAATAGACATTTGGGTGTAGCAACCTGCAAGTGGATCTTGTACAATCTGTTCTCAGACTTCTTTACCTTTATTAAGGTTCTTCCATTGTTTTCATACACCCACAAGAATCCATTCTCCATCAATATCCTACAGCCCACTTCATCAAGTTGGCCTAGGCTTAGGATGTTACTCCTTAATGCAGGTATGTAGTACACATTTGTGACTACTTTGTGCTCACCATTCTTGCACTGGAAGCAGATTGAACCTCTCCCTTTGATTACAACCACTGATCCATCCCCAAACTTTACTTTTCCTGTGATACCCTCATCAAGATCAGTGAAGTGGGAATGAATACCAGTCATGTGGTTGCTGGCACCATTATCAAGATACCAGGAGCTAGTATCCCCTTCCTGTGGCAACCTCTTGGGGAACACACCCTGTTCCTCTAATAGACCCAAGTCTTTTGAGAGTTTTGCCATCAACAGGGCAGGTTCTTGGTCTTCTTGGGCCTGTGCAAGATGTGCCTCCTGTTCTCCTCTACTAGGAGCCTTGCACTCATTTGAGTAGTGCCCAAGTTTATCACAATTGAAGCACCTTATGTT
Source organism: Flaveria ramosissima (assembly GCA_025215565.1). NCBI lineage: Eukaryota > Viridiplantae > Streptophyta > Magnoliopsida > Asterales > Asteraceae > Flaveria > Flaveria ramosissima. Next base: position 3,381,638 of record CM046038.1, on the reverse strand, counting down.
TCTCTTGTCTTTCTTGTTGCTTTTGCCATTTCTCTCACAGTTATCAGGGTTGGATTTCCCTCCCCTGCCCTTTGTAAATCTTCCTCTCCCTTTTTCTCTACCTTTGGTGTCACTGGTGGCATTACCCCGCTGGTGCTCTGATTTGGACTCTTTTCTTGTCCTCTCTAGCCACTCAGCTTTGGTCAGGAGAAGCTGACCAGATGAGTCCTTGCTTCTAGTCACTGACTTCAGTCTTTCTTCATAGGCTTTCAACCGCCCAACCAGTTCCTCAAATGGCATCTTCTCAAGATCAGAGAACTGCTCTATTGCTGCTACAATAGGCAAGTACCTTTCAGGTGCAGCCTTCAAGACCTTCCTTACTTGCTTCTTATCTGGGATCACAGTTCCCAGAGCTCTATATCTTGAGATCAATTCTCCCATTCTTCCTGCAAACTCATCTATGGACTCATTTTCTCCCATACCCAACATCTCAAACTCATGATCTAAGGTTTGAATTCGGGCTTGCTTTACTCTTTCTTCCCCTACATACCTTTTCTTCAAGGCATCCCAGACATCTTTCGCAGTCTTGAATGCAGCAACTTGCATCAAGACCTCTTCTGGCAAAGACTGGAAGATGAAGGCCCTCGCCTTCTTGCCAAGTTTCACATCAACTGTGGCTGTGTCAGGGGGTTCTATGGCATCCCAGATTCCCTGGGCATCCATAAAGGCTTCCATCTTTATTGACCAGGAGGTGTAGTTCGTCGGGGTTAACATGGGGATCTTGAACGAAATGGAGTCGCAGGTATCTTTCAGCACCACCTGTGCACCGCGATCTGCCATTGATTCTTTGGATCTTAGTCGCAGATGATCACTTCGGAAGATTCAATTACGGCTTCAGAAGATTCAATCACCACTTCGGAAGATGCAGTCACCACTTCGGAAGTTCCAATTACCACTTCGGAAGTTTCAATTACAATGGCAACTGATTGTAATTCCGGATTCAAGGGTTCAAGATTCAATTACAATCGCAACTGATTGTAATCACGGAATCAAGTGTTCAAGATTCAATTACAATCGCAACTGATTGTAATCAAGAATTCAAGAGTTCAAGAATTGAATTCCGATGGAGTTCAATTCAGTCGGCAGTAGGAACCGCGTGGGAGAGATTACGATCGTGAGAGAGAAGAGGATTCTGTGGATCGAGAGCCTTTGAAGCTCTGATACCAAATGATATTAACAGAATTAACTAACAAAATGCAAGGAAATGTTTATTGAGTAAGTATTTGTGATACATCAATACACACAAAGGCCACCTATTTATAGTTGTTAGAATAACAACCTATTTACACATCAAGCCCCTCTACTTTCAAGATTTACACATTTACACTAAACATACTACAAAACTAATACAAAGAATTACAATCTAACAAGTTTTACTAGAAAAAATCTAATCAATAAAAGTTTTGTATGATGAACCTAAATGGTACAAAAATAAAGCGAATATACGTCCTCTGTTACTTCGAGGCTTCAAATTTCAATGAGTTGAACAAGAGAACACCAGGGTGCAACAATCCAAGGTTGATCACCAGCTTATGTTTGTTCTAACACAAGAAAGATTTATATAATGCATTCGTTGTCGAATCGTTTCTTCCACAATGCCCAACTTTCCTTCATGCAAACATATATTTCCCCAAACCAATCTATAATTAAAACAGGAACCTAAACTATTTAGGTTTGACTCAGTAAAAATCAGAATCCTTTAACGTTTGAAAACTACAAATCTCAAGTTTCCAATAATAAACTCAAATGCAACACTATTTTATCTAAACTGGCAATACTTAGCAGAATCAGATCATTATCTGTTCAACCAGATGTATAATCACTTTCAGAAACTAATATCCAAATCATATCTGAAGAACTCTTTTATCTACTGATATATATACATAACCATAAACACATAAAAAAATCCGTACCTACTGCACAAAAATAGCACAAATTTATTACTAAAATTAAAGAAGGTTAATCCAGTAGCACAATTTCTTCCGTAGCAAACTCATGATTTGTGACATTAATAAAAAAAGAAAAAGAAAATTTAATTTATGTTACAAACATAATATTGCTATCTCGATGACCATTTGAACCTGATTGATTAGAGTTTTAACATAAGAAATATGAACCCTAGAAGAATGATATTGAGTGAAGAAGCATGAAAACTCACCAATTGCGAGATTAGTAAAATCGGGGGTTTGATGGTTGTGAAAGATGGTTCAGCGGCGATGTGGAAGAAATTAGGGCTCCGTCTTTTTTGTTTTTTAAGTCACATGAATTGTTGGTGTTCATTTTTAAATAACTTTTAACTATTAAGTATTTTGTTTTATTTTTTAGAATAGTGATTTGTTTACATTTATCATTTTTATTTAGAAATTTATTTTTTCTTCAAATAGAGTTAATTACATAAATGGTCTATGTGATTTATTTAAAATAACAGGCTTGGAGACTAAGGATTTTTTGTAATAGGTTAGGGTCCTGTGTATTTAATTTTGTAACAAGTTAAGGTATTAAAACTAACAAACATTATTTTTTTATAAAATTTAAATAAAATAACTAAAATACCCTTTGAGGGACTACTTTTGTTATTCTATACATCTCTTTTATTGAGGGACCATTTGTGTACTTACACGTAACTTAAAATAAAATAAAAACCCCAACCCCCCTTCCCCGTATGCCACCATAACCACCTCTACTCCGTCAGACACCATCACCACTATCGATCCTTGTCGGCCTCCATCACCACCATTCAACCACTATCGCCACCATCACCACCATCACAACCATCTGTCACCATTAGTTTGTCCCTTTATTGTTCACTATAAACTACCACAGAAAAACATAAAATTGTCGAAAGCGTAAACCAATATCATTTTGCCATCACCATCAGCCACTACCACCACTTAAAATTGATGTGTGAATGATGATGGGGTGAACTTAAATGTGATTGAAGCTTCGATTTTAGAGCATTTGGACCTTCCATTTGGAGTTGGGGATAAGGCAACAGTGGCTGATGGTGGAATAGAGATGTGCGGTGGAGATGGATGCTAGTTGTGTGATGGACGATGGTGATGAAGATGAGACGGTGGTGGATTGTCCCTTTCTAAAATTGATTGGTCCTCCTGAGATCGACTTGTCCATCCTGCCCACTAGGCACCAATGTAGTTGGAGTGCCTAGTGGTCGTTGGTAGTTTGTTTGGTGGTAAGTGGTGGGGGCTGGCGGTGGTGGTGGTAAAATGTAGTGTCTAACCTAAGGTTATATATATATATATATATATATATATATATATATATATATATATATATATATATATATATATATATATATATATATATATATATATTACACACAAGAAGTCCCTTATATATATTAAATTACACAAATAGTCCCTATAAATTACATTAGTAGTCCTTGTAAAGTGAAAAGACGGAAATGCCCTTAAATTTAACAGAAAAACTAACGTATGTTAGTCTTAATACCTTAACTTGTTACAAAATTAAAAACTCAACACCCCAACCTGTTACAAAAAATTCTTAGTACCAAAATTTGTTATTTTGGATAAACCACAGGGACAATTTATGTAATTAACTCTTAAAATATTAAACATGTAAGTTGACAAAATTACCATTTTAAATACAAAACAAAAACCTTGAATTACATATTCCTAATGAAATGAAATTGTCAGGGCTTCTACTCTTATGCTTCACCAGCCTCGATAAAATGAAAGGGTTACAATCGACATCAAAGCTTCACCAGCCATGGGCATGCTCCTCCCTCACCAATTAAGTTAATAATCTCATGATTCACTTGATGATAAAATATTCATACATGAAAATATAAAAGTCATATTATTTTTCGTGAATGGAACAGTAATACGTAAATGAAAGCAAAAAGTAAGCTTACATTAGGATTTTTTTCATATGTAGAATTACATAATTAACCCTTTTGTTGATGTATGTTTAACATTACAAAACAATTGAGTTATTGTTTTTGGACGAAAAATGACTACTTGTTAGAAGAACAACTCTTTTTAGATAAAATAGCATATGTGATCACATTATATGAAGAAAAATGACAATTCACTCTATTTTTATTCCGTATGATGATACGATTCATTCCATGAGGATATTATGCTGGTTAAGTGGTGTGTTATACAATTAAAATATTAATAGTTAGATCTTATAAAATATAGATTGTGATGCATTTACTCAATAAAATTTAGAAATTATTAGTTAAAAAAATATGATGTTACAATTTAGCATCTAATTGTTTGTAAAATCTAGATATAAACATTTATCATTTCATTCGTTATTATCATTGTAGTTTAAAAGCTTATAATTTAATAAACCATTGTATTGTATTTCTATTTCTTTATCTACTGAAGTTATCTATAAGTTTGTATGCATAAGACACGACTGTATTTAAGGATTACTAAACTCTGATTCTACTATATCGAAAAGGGTAATTACGCCATTTGAAAGGTATTAAAATAAATCAGAAGAGGCATGTTGCATTGATGTGTTAGACGCAAAGCTATTCACGAGTCAACCCAAGTTGAGTCAGGTTAATTTAGCTCGTGTTTGCCTAGGTTGGAACATAATATGATATTATTGGCAAAAAAAAAGGGAATGAAGTAACTTGAAGCCAAAGGGGGGAGGGATTCCAGTGTAGAAGCCTGTAGTTATGCTAGAAAAGGCTATTATTGTCACGTTCAATGCGAGTGAACCAGCCAACTTGGAGTAAAGAATAAAAATAGGAATAGAAAGGCGTTCTATCAATCAAAGCCCACTTTAGGTCTTTATTCGTAAACAACCCTATATCGAGTGGGTCTTTTTTTAAGATTTTATTAAGCGAACTTCCAAATTCGAGCTATTCGAACAATGTCAATTAGTGTAAATTATATTCTTCTTTTATCAATGTGAGATAGAAGGCTTTTTCTAAATCATTTTAAGTGTAACAGTGAAAATTTTTATATTTTAAAGTAAATGTTTAAAAAGTTTTCATTTTTTTTCCACGAATATCATTACAGGTAAATCTACAAGACTCATGAATATCTTGTTAACAAAAGAATCATGTAAAGTTGCAAACACAAGACCTATCAATACTTTATTAAGAATAGGGTCTGTACATCTCCTTTTATGCGGTGACGATCCAGATGAAGAGCGTGATTGATATTTGTTATTGTTTACAATTGGTTATTGTTGTAGTTTATAAGCGACCAGGGATAGAAAAAGAACCGAGGAGGAATGTATTAGCAAGCTTAAAGAGGTAATAATGGATTTAATACTGTATTCTACACGAGTCTATTCATCGTAAAGTTCATGTAGAAATTTTGTAATATTTTTGACTTGCACAAAGATCGAGATGTAGTTATACCTTATAAGTTATCTTTAATGATTTGGTGAGACAAGATCACTAATTTAGGTTTCCTGCTAGAGTACAAATCATGTTGTTTAAATTGAAATTACAAGTATGTTGTTGAATAAGGAAAAAAGAAAAGCAAAGTAGACGTCTTAGGTGAATTACAAAATGGATGACTTGTTAAAAACTCGAATCAATTCAAGCTTAAACTAGCTCGAATCCATGCTAACAATAAGTTGAGCTTAAGCTTTAGAGATGAAGCTTTATACAAGTAGAACTTTGATCTAAAGCCCTCTCAAGCTCAAGCTCGGGCTCGGCTACAACCCTATTAACATCAAGCTTAGAGAACCAACGAAAGAAGAATTCAAACATACAACCTCACCTCTGCCAAAGAGAAATCAATACTAACCACTACACTTCCCTTAAAAGTTGGTAAGAAATTTGTTCGAACGTACCATTTTCATGCTCACATGTATAACAAAGCAATCAACAACATAAATTTCACTAGATTATTACCATGATTCCTCACAAACACAATAATATCAAAAGTAACCCTAATATAAAAGTAACCGTTCAATAACAAGTGCCAAAATAACCCAATTGTTCACTTCTGAAAAGAAACATATTAAAGTTTTTGGATCACAACTGAATTGGCTAACCCAGCCTCTTCAATTGTCTGGTTCATATCATCAAGCCGTTTTGGCGGGAACCCCATTGTCAGTAAGTGGTAGGCCCGAGGGCCGCCGGGCCTTGATGCATCAATGAAAGAACGAATGTTGCTAATCGTGTGGTGGAAATTGAAACGTGAAACCATACGAGTCCCATCAGCCAATCTTAGTTGAATAGAGGTGGAAGGTAATGAGTCATCAACAACTAGGCCCACAAATGGGGTTGGGGCGGAGGTTGCAGGTGCTGCACTAGCGGCAGTGGCGTCATCTGAGGTGGTGCTGCCTAGGGTTCTACCAACCCCCACAAAGGCGGCCTGGCGCTGTTTCTGGACCTGCATTGTTGAAAAAGGTTGAATTATTACTGAAAAATGATATAATTTTGCAGGCAAATATTTTTAAAACACTGTTGACCATTTTATGTTAATTTAAATAAAATCTGGGGATTTAACTATTTGAAAATAAATTCAGCGAAGGTCCATAGCATTTTCACAACAATTGGCTTTATTTTAATGTCATATTTAACAAACAAAGATTTAATTCTAGTGTACATCAAGTGTTTTGGGTTAACCTTAAACACCCGACCCATTAAGAGATGTATTGATGAAGAGAGACTTACTGGGTAGTCCTCCAACTTTCTCACAAGACTAACATTAACAGGTGCTCTTCCTGTTGCAGGCTTAAGTTCATCTGGACACTCAGACCTCCTTATGCTCTGTATCACCAAGAATGTTAAAAGTAAAATTAATAATAATTAGTGGTTAAGATCATTGTTACAGTTTAACAAGATAGACATTGCATAGTGGTCGTGCAAGTAAAAATAAAAACTTTTAACCTTCTATGTTAAATTGCATGTAAAAAGTAACAACTTAATATTCACAAGGAAAAAAGACAAATAGCCTTTCTAAAAAACCATATAACTTAATGAACTAAATTAGCCCAATTCCAGGCGCCATGTTAGAAATTAGAAAAAAAGGATAGCGTAGACAAAACACAGAGATTCCAGCTGTGACGTTCCAATGTCATCATTTTGATCCATAACCGGATCAGGCTTAACCTTAGAACATTTTTTAAAATATTAATTGCCTTATCAAACTTTAGAGTTCTGGTCTAATATAAGTTTCACTTGAAAGAGCAATAGGGCAGTTGTTAAGAAGAAACGCATGGACTTCCTCGAAACTCACACATAAGTCTTTGGATTTTAATTTTGCATGATTAATCCATGACTTTCAAACCTACATATAATGTCATGAAATTTAAATACAAAGACAAAAAGCCCGTTTTGCATTAATTAAATCCCATAACTATTTCAAAAGATATACAAAAAAAATTACATCCTTATCTTTACCTCATTTTAGCCCATAAACTTTATAAAGGCACCTTTACGTCAAGTTTTAAAATTCAAGGACTTAATCATGCAAAAATAAAGTCCAGTGACTATTGTTCAAATTTAGCGAAAGCCCATAGAACTTTCTCAACCATTGTCAATAGAGATCTCATCAAAGTGGGTTACTTTTTAAATAATTAGCACTTTCCTTAATTAACATTCACTGTATGATTACATGGCCCAATGGAAATGCTAATTATGAGCCAAAGATGAAAAAAATAATTTACCTCCAAGAAAGATGCATTTTGGGGATCATCAAGCCTCCTCAAAGGCCCATCGTTTACAGTAAAACCATTGGTCCAGAAAGTGATGGTGTGCGAGAGAGCCACAGGTTCAGATTGCTGAGGTTGAGCTGATGTCATCTCTCCGGATAAAAGTCTTCCTCTTCCGGAGAAACTTCTAGAACTTGAAGACGGTTGAAATTGATCAAGAGTTCCTTCTTCAGCTCCTGCTTGCCTTGCTTGATTAAACAGAGCTTCCACATCATTCATCTTTGTTGGATCTTGAACAAGCATGCCACTGCAATCATTGACAAATGCCAGATTACACCTTTATGTATATATAATAAACTAGAGAAAATATATCAATGCGTTTTCAATTTAATTAAATATTCTTAAAATACACTCAAAAGAGCAATTCATGCTTATATAAGAAATATATGTATATTTAAAATGGCGAGAATTGGTTCAGTTAAATAAAATAAAGGAAAGATGTCAACAGGAATAGAATATCAAAGAACTTTTTACGAAAACAGTAACATGACAAGGGTTGAGTGTTGCCAGAAATATAAGCATTAGATGATATATGCAAGACCATATTGTGTGTGTGTGTATAAGAATTAGAAAGCAGAGATAAGCTGGATCAAGATATACAGTTTAACTCCCTAATCTGTAAGACATTACTGTGCCCAGAAGAATTTCTATCATATTGCATAAGTAGATTAAAATGCAAATGATATATAATCCCATATACTACAATGTGGAACCCAAAAAGATATCCATTAAGAGAGGGTTTGGAATTGCTTATTGAAACGGTTTGTTGCTTTTAAAACAAGCTATTTTAATTAAACAGTATAGAGCTTGTTCCAAACTTTCTACTTCACTCACAAATTGAGTTTGGGTAAGTGATCAGAATTCATACACACTCTCAACACCTAATTATCTGTTGTAACATAAAAATAAAAAGGATTCGCAGATAAACAGTTTCAATAAGCAATCCAAACACCCCCAACACAAAACCAAATGGGACAAGGTTATGCAGAAAGATAACCACTATATGGTGTACAACAATTTCATCCATTTCCATATTATAATAATCAAACTGTCAGGACCAACTAGCACGATAACCCTATTCCCCAAAAAGAATCCATTACAAAACTAACCAATCCACATTTTCAAAGAAGAGATTTTTGACAAAAGAACATTGAACAATATCTAGCAAGTGATATTAATTGGACGAAATCATATACTTTTGTTCATCAGTGCCCTTTGCAACCTATGTATTTCTTATTGCTAACTTAAACCTAACTGAACCAAAATCAAATTTATCACTCTAAAACGGTTCAAGAACCAATCAAATGACGATTCATGATATCTTTTCAACAAGAATCATCCTGTAAATTAAAATCAGAACATGAAACTAAACAATTAACCCTATAACAAAGAGTATTACCTCTTTTCACCACCAGTATAATACTCCTGAGGCCCATCAGAGTCACTCCCAGAGTCATCACCTCGATTCAGATCCGCAAACGTCCGTATGCGTCCCGTAGACCTACTACCCGACGCCTTCTTCTCCCCACCGGAGCTCCGAGATCGGAGATTGTACGGATTCCCACCGCCCAATTGCTGCAGACCTAACGAAGGGGGCGGAGAAGCTGATCGCGAACGCGACGGCGAAGACGACGGGGAGAACGACGGCGAATCAGAAGCAGGGTTAGGGTTCCTTGCGGCGACCGGAGGGTCTCCGGCGGCGTCTCCGGCGGCGGCGGTGTTCTCGAAGAAGGTGGAGATGGCGGAATCGAGATCGAAGTTGTGGGATTCGAGGAAGAAGGTGGCTTCTTGTTTGGAAGCGGAGGTGATCTCGGAGAATGCTGTGATCAGATCGTCGTGAGGCTCGCCGCCGGTGTTCGTCGCCGGTGATTCTTCCATCGTCTTCGGTTTCTTGCGTAAGAGGACACAAAGTGAGTAAATAATAATATTGTGTGATGTGAAATTGTGAATTGTGATGTGGTGGTGTTTGGCATTGCTTATTTTCACCCTCCTTCTAACTTATTAATTTTTGTAAAGTTAATAAGTTAAAAATAGTGTTTGGATGGGTTAAAAGAAGTTTTAAAACAACTTCTAAAATGGGGTAAAAAATGAGAAATTGATAAGTTAGTGGTTGCTAACTTATTTTCACCTCCTTCCCACTTATGCTTCCAGTTTACATAAATGCCCTCACCAGCCCCATCCATCCCTGCTCTCGCGCTGTGCATTCCCGCCATTAATGTCATCACCAACCTCCGATGATGCTCCATAGATGTGCCGCTCTCGCTCCCTGCTCTCGGTCACCAGCCCCCAATGCCATTAATGCCCTCACCATCGATGCTCCTTCGATCGCATCCGTCCCATCCCCTCCGATCCCATCGCCAGCTTTCCCATCGTGCTCCCCGACGCCAACCTTTCCCATCGTTATTAATCCCTTCCACCAACTTCGCCATAACTATCTTCACCCTCTTCGTGTTATATATCGATCAACAACATCAATAATCTCCTGCATCGCTATCCCCAAAAGAAGCACTTGTTCTTCACCGGATCCTTCTTCTCCGTTTTCTTCACCGATTTCACGTAAGTTTCTCATCCGTATGAAGTTCTCACAGAACAATTGTTTCTGTTTTACTGATAGAGATGAATCTGCGTTTGATTGTGCTAAAATTAGGGTTCAACAATCTCAAACCTTATTGGGTATTTGTTGTTACAGAAGGTCTGATTTCAATCAACTATCAACAATCTTAAAAGGTTAGATTTCAACTATTTGCTCGTGATTCTTGTTTGGTTTCTCATGTTTGCTGTAATGATTCTTGTTTGGTTTGGAATTGATGGTTTGTGCTTGGTTATGCTAAGGTTATTGTTTGTGGTTGGTTATGCTAAGGTTATGCTAAACTTCAACAGTTTAAAAAGCTAATCAACACATAGGATGCACAAAACTAAATAGGAATGCTAAGGAATGCTAAACTGATTGTCGTATAGGGCTGATCAAACAATAGGAATGCTAAACTGATTGTGGTTGGCTTGTGGTTGGTTATGCTAAGGTTATGCTAAGGTTATGCTAAGGTTATTGTTTGTGGTTGGTTATGCTAAGGTTAGAATCATAGGATGCACAAAACTAAATAGCTGCTTTTTGGAAACAAAATGGCATCTTGTATCTTAATGTTGTGATCATTAGAATAATTTTGGGTAGCCTGCTTTGACCATATTTGTTTAGGGCCAACAGGTTAAAGATTATAGCAAATTGAAGGTAATTTCAATATTGGCATTTTGTTTTGGGTAGCCTGCTTTGACAATTCAAGGTAATTTCAATATTGGCATTTTGTTTTGGGTAGCCTGTTTTGGGTAGCCTGCTTTGACAATTCAATTTGAAAGTTCAATTTGGGTAGCCTGCATTTTGAAAGTTCATTGTGTTTGTTTTTGGTACTAAGGTGTTAATTGCAGGCTATGATATTTTAGTTTATTATTATTACTTTCTTTGTATTGTCTTGTTCTTAATTAGGATAGGATGTGATCTGATCAAATAAGACCATGGGTGGTGTTGGAGTTTGATAATTATGTAATGGTTACATACAAATAAAGTTTTGTGTTTTTTAACAGTTAGCTCAATGGCTTGTGAAACATCAAGTAAAAAGATTAAAACAAAATTTTTATGGGATGATGTTACGTACAATGAGTTTGTTGATGCATGCTTGCTTGAAGTTAGAAGAGGGAATAAATCCGGTTCTCACTTTAATAAGCTTGGGTGGGATAATATTGAAAAAACCATGTACGAAAAAACTAGCAAAACCTTTGATAAAAAACAAATTAAAAACAAATGGGATAGCATGAAAAAAGAATGGAAGCTTTATGACCGGTTGGTGAGACTTGAAACTGGGATCGGTGGGACAAGAAGCTTTATTGATGCATCACCCGAGTAGTGGAAGGAAAAAATAAAAGTAAGTTCTACTTTTACTTTTAATATATCTTACTTATGGTTACATCGTTAAATCCATTAATTAATTCGTATTCGTTGTAGGAAAATAAAGACTTTGCCAAATTTATGGGTGCGAATTTGGACATCTTCGAGACGCATTATGCACTTTTGTTTCGGGACTCGGTTGCCGTTGGAGACCAAGCTCAAAATCCGCTACAATTTCAAAATAATGTAGAGGGCAAAGGAGACAGTGATGAGTTATGTTTAGCTGATGATGACCCTTTGTTTCCAACTTATGTTGAAAGCAGTTCGACTAAAAGAAAAAAATCTAAGGATGGTCCCAACAACCGTTCAACCAAGAGCAAAACTTCTTCTTTCGAAGAGAAGCTAGATGTTGTATTAGATGCTTTGTCAAGTAAAAGCACCCAAACTTTTCCACCAAATATAACCTCCCCAACAATTGCTCTTTGCATGGACATTGTGATCACTTTTCCCGGTTTCGAAGAAGGTTCCAAAGATTATTCACGTGCGTTGCGTGCTTTAATAAAAAAATCAAATCGTGAAGCGTTTATGTATCCAACGACTAATGAAGCAAAGATGGAGCTCCTTAAATTACTTATGGAAGAATAATTTGTTGTTTTCATTATGTGTTATCATATGACAATATGTGTTATTTCTACTTTTAAAAATTGTGTTGTTTGACATTATTGTGTGTTATTTCTATTTTTTATATAATTGTTCTACATCTTCTGTATTTATGATAGGATGGATAGTGACGACTCCAAATCGTATGATAGTGATGAAGAAAATTTGGTGGGTGATGATATAGAATTCAAGCGTTTATGTGCAATAGCTGTTCAAGGGATACTAATAGCTCGTGACTTGCATAAAAGAAGAAGACTATGTCACACGTCGATAAAAACAGGGCACATGTTTAAAACGAAATACTAAATGGGCATCCTAGACGATGTTATGAAATATTTAGAATGGATGTCCCATTTTTAAGCAATTATGCATAGATCTTGTTACTAATTATGGATTGAAACACAACCGTAATATGTCTATTGAGGAGTCGGTGGGAATCTTCTTGATGACTTTGGCTCATGGTTGTACGAATAGATTTGTTCAAGAATCTTTTAATCATTCCGGGGAAACCATTCATAGACATTTTCATCAAGTTATGACAGCAATCCTTAAAATGAGTGCCGACATCATCAAACCATCCGCAAACCATAATGGTGATGTACCTGCGTATATATTAAATAACCCTCGGTATTATCCAATGTTTAAGGTATTATCTACTGTTCACCGTTTTCAAAGTTCCAACTACTTTAACAAATGAATATATTATGATATCTTTTTGTATTTGTAGGACTGCATTGGTGCTATTGACGGGACACACGTGAGGGCATCATTCGATCGATGGAACAAACAAAATACATTGGTCGAAAGGGATATGCGACTCAAAATATAATGGCTGTTTGTGATTTTAACATGTGCTTTATATTGTATGGGCTGGATGGGAGGGGAGTGCACATGACACGAGAATCTTCAATGAAGCCTTACGGAGGCCGGAGCTTCAGTTTCCACATCCAACTGGTGGTTAGTATAATGATAGTCATACATCTTGTTTTGTTTATTTTATACATGTTTGAAAAGACTAACTTTGTTTGTTGTATTTTTGTAGATAAATATTACGTTGTTGATGCCGGATACCCAAATACTTAAGGTTATCTTGCTCCATAAAAAGGTCAAACCATTCGTAATCATATACCGGAATTTCAACGTGGACAGAGTAGTGCTATGCGTGCTCCTCGGGGACCAAAAGAGACATTTAACTATTACCACTCATCGTTGCGAAACATCATTGAACGAACTTTTGGAGTGTGGAAAGCTAGATGGGCGTTATTGAGAGATATGCATGTTAACTACAAATACAAACACCAAGTTAGTAGTGTGATAGCATCAATGACGATCCATAACTTTATTAGAAATTCCGGTAGGTTTGATGAAGCATTTAATACCGCCCAACAAGAATCTTACAATCCCAGCGAGGGTAGTACTACAAATGAACCTCATGAAGAACTTCTGGTTACAAATCGTTCGGATCATGATGTTATGTATATGGCAGCAGTAAGAGATATTATTACGCAAGATTTAATGGACTCACGGAGATGAATGTTGTATGACATTACCTTCATATCATTGTGCATTGTGGTGTTATTTTAACAATCTCTTTGTAATATCATTATGTCTAAGCAGAAATTATAAGTTATGTAAACGAATATTTATATATTTTATACATTTTTTTCAATTTGCAAGACGGGGAAAAGTATATGTATAAATAAGCAATCCCAAACACTTTTTAGAAAACAGCTTATTGACTTTTAACAGGATGTCCTTTTTGGTCATTTTACATCAATAAGCTAAACCAAACACTTTTTACAAAACAACTTATTGACTTTTAGTTTATAAGCTAATCCAAACACTTTTTTCTAAAAACTCCTTTAAAAGTCATAAGTTAATAAGTCCTTTTCACTAAAAGTCCTTTTCAACAAAATAAGCAATCCCAAACATGCCTATGGATTTACATTTTTTGGGTTAAAAGTTGGAATAATTATGCATTCAATAGTTTCTATATAAAGTGTAAAATTACTTATGTTATACAAAGATATGATAATTACATAAGTTATGTTCGTAATTACGTAGTTAATAATCATACAAGTTATACGCATAACACATAGACGTTTTTAAAAAAAATATTGATTAGCAATACTGTATTCAATTTAAATAGAATAAAATGCTCGATTTTATGGTGGAATTTTTTTAAATAATGTCGTATAAAAAGTTATACGCGTTTAAAAAAAACTAGATAAATTGAAAACTCAATAATTGTAGGCTATGTTCAAATCTACCCCTTTAGGCCACTTCCTGCGTGATTATTCCATCTTTAATATAAACCGTTCATCTCTTAAATCAATGGTTGTTATTACTTCGTACACTTCTCACAAAAACAACACTTTGTATAGTAAACTTTCTCTAACTATGTAAGAGCATTTACCGTATGCTTCTCATCGCCACCCACCACCACCATTATGCTACCAGGCTTCCATCATCATCTTCATCATGCTTTCACCACCAGCATCAAGAATCTAGCAAAAAACAACAGTGATTTCGGGTGAGAATCTGTTTAATCAAGAATCATCATCATCATCTAACCTTCCTTATCAATCTAATTGAAGTTGGCGGTCAAAGCTTGACAAAATCAATAGTGAACACCACCCTATCTCATCGCAGTTGATCTTTATCTCCCTTTCTCTCTTTGATTTCAATAGATCTTGTTAGAGGTGGTGGGTGATTGTGGTGGTGGTGGGTGATTGTGGTTGTGCCCTGTCTCGCTTCGATTTTAACAGATATATAAAGATCTACAGATTGTGGTGGCGTGGAGTGACGGTGGTTCTGTTGTATGATTGGGGTAGTTCTGGTGTGTGATGGTGGTGGAGGTGAGTGATAATGGTTTTGGTTCACGATGGTTCGGTGGTGGTGGGTATGGTGTTCTGTGGTGGTGGTGGTCGGAGAGGGCGGTGGAGGTGGCAGCAATTTGGGTTGATGGTGAGTCTTGGGTGAAGAGAGATGGAGAGGAGAGATAAAGAGAGAGAGATAGAGAGAGCGAGAGAGAGAATGAGTGAGAAAGCAGATAAGAGTGGGGAAGGGTGGGGTGAGGTACTATTTGTTTTTGAGTAAATTATTTTGAAATTTTAATCATAAGGGTAAGGTTGTCATTTAATATTAATATAACCGAAAACTTTAACGGAGTTGGTGGTGTGGATTGAAATTGAAACAAATTTTAAAACTATTGGATTGTTAGTGTAATAAATAAAATATTATACTGAAATTGTAATTTTTGTCAAATCCCAGGAACTATAATAGTAATTTACTTAATATTTTAATATTTATGAAAGTGAGTGTGAGTGAAGGAGAGAGAAAATGTAATGATAAATATATAAAAAATATTTAATTGAATATACAAGAAAAAAATAATGATTGTTAGTGTAACTATAAGAATGGAGAAGAACACCTGATGTGAACGGTCTAAAACAATGATTTTTTACTCAATATTTTAATATTTATGAAAGTGGGTGTAAGTGAAAGAGAGAGAAAATATTGTTTACTTAATAGTAATTTACTTAATATATATATATATATATATATATATAATATATATATATATATATATATATATATATAATTTATTTATTTATTTATTTATGAAAGTGAGTGTGAGTGAAGAAGAGAGAAAATATTTTTTTACTTAATAGTAATTTACTTATTATATTAATATTTATGAAAGTGAGTGTGAGTGAAGTAGAAAGAAAATGTAATGATAAAGATATAAAATATTTAATTGAACATAAAAGAAAAAGATAATGATTGTTAGCGTAACTATAAAAATGGGAAAGGATAACATGATGTGAACACTCTAAAACAATGATTTTTTAGTCACCAAGGTTTGATTAAAATAACTATTTTAATTTAAAAGTTTAAAAATAACTTTATTAGTCTAATAGTTGTATTTTTGTAACCATTTTCATCCGATTTGTTAAAACTATTAGTCTTGTTTCATTAAGTTAGCGCAAAAAGATTATAATGCCCCTTATAACATAACAAACATCACACACATACCCCACCAAGGGTATCCCTTATCTCTTTAGATTTTTTGTCTTCTCTCTACTTTAACAATTGTCGGATAAACCCACCCTCACTACCTTTTGGGCCCACCACTGTGACAACGCTTGGGCAATCGCTACCTTTCTCTCTCCCGCTCTCTCTTTTGTATCTCCCATTCCCTCTATCTCTCTCATCGCACACCATCATCTCCTGTAAATCGTTCACCATACTAACATTCCCATCACCAAAGAACTCTCCTATATCGCTAATTGAGATCAGATGCCATTGATATTCTCCCTTCGATTTAAAGCTTTTATCCAGAGCTTCTTTTTGAGATAAATGTTCCCATTTTAGATTTGGGGGTTTCGTCCGGTTATATATTCAATTTTAAGCTTCGCTCATGTTCCCGCTATCTTCATTACACCTTGAAATGATGATTGATGAAACCCCTATGATGATGGAGGCTTATTGTGTAGGTTATGTCTATTTATTTAAAATTTTTGTAATCCCTGTTGATATTTTTTCATTAAATTTTAGTTTAAACGATTCGAAGTTCTTCAACATGGCCAGCGTTGGTGGTTTGAGTTGGTGATGATGATGATGATGATGATCATGATGGGTTGGGGGGAGATATTGTAATGGTATATTAGTAAAATTCCTTTTTAATGGTTACTTTTTAATGTAAGATATAATATAATAAATAATAGTGTGATATGGTGAAGCCATGTAAGTGAAGAAAGTGAAATGTGGGAAGAAAAAATTGTTTCATGTGTTTAATTTGTAAAGCATAAAAGTTTTAGGGTAAAATTTGAAAA